>CAJHNH020000362.1:0-45000 GCA_905116865.2 Candidula unifasciata
AAGGTCTGGCAGGGGGAATAACTATCTGACACCACAAATGGTGTGCAAATCTCCAGTCAGTAAGTCTGCTTGGTCAGTCTTATCTCTGTATCTTAACACTTAACATCTGGGAAAAAGTTGTAGTGTTTGATATGACCAACGGTCCAGGAGAATTAAAGGTGTGATGTGGTCGTCATTAAGGATGTATCCAAATCCCTATTTTCCTGTATACTTTCAAAATACAAAGAAATAAAAGTAGGTTGAGGAAAGACATTCTGGAGTCACCGAGCGTATTGTCACAGTCATCTATCAAAATAATACCACACTGGAAAGAGTGGGACCTATAAAAAAAAACCTCATTATCTCGCATCATTCGTTCTTACCCTCACGAGCCTGCAGGTAGCAGCATTCTGGTGTTACTTTGACGTGTGCCGTATTTATAATTTCTTTGCAGGTTAAACGTGATGTTTGGGATCTGCCTTGTTGGTGTACCATCTATTTGAGACCTTTTACTCTCAGAATGGTATGGTAAACCTTTGAGTAGCAGCTCGGAGAGGACAATCTGGTTGATGAATCGATTATACCATTCGTTGAACTACTTGTAGCCAGAGGCGTCACCATTAATGCACTAACTTCTTAAAGATAATATGCCATGCACAATTTGCGTTTTCCTGAAGAGGACATTATTACGAAATATTCCATATGAATTATTAACAAGCAAAACACAAGGCTGTGTGAGGGAAAGAGCACTAAGTAGGGTCCCTGGTCACGTGTGGATCGCCATGACTGCTCACATGTGACGGTGTCATGTCTGATTGGTGGATTGTGACACGTGACATATCTCGAATATAAACATTCGAATACTTTAGAATTAAACAAAAGCCTGCTATGGCCGAGTACAGTTTTTGTAGAGATTAGAAATACATGACCTATATGACATGAATAACTGAGGGACCAGCATCAAACATGTAACAGACATAATGATTGTGGGCAACAGGTGCGATTACTGGTTTCTTTTCCTACTGTTCAGCCAACAGCTACTTAGTCTCTTGCATTACAAGAGCAGGGAAACCGACACTCTGTAGTAACGCACCTGGTGAGATACAGCGAAATATGCCTGGCAATAAATTGTACATTTGAAGTTACCCTGGTAGTCAGTGACTACGGTGAGCTTCCGGCGGCCATGAAAGAGAAAAACGTGAAAATAAAACAAACTACACAGGATTGGTTGTTTCGTCAGGATGCGAACCCAAAACTTTCCGATGCACAGGCGAACGTCTAACCGCTACAATACGGCGGCTCCTGTGTATAGCAAGAGACAATGTGAATTTCAGTTGAAAGGGTTGTTATTTGTGTACAGTTTTTCCCTGCTGCCCGGGCAGATGCACTCCGACACTGAAGGAAGACCACAACTAGGTCGACCAGTTGATCTTCTGAGATTTAGTGCCTGTGGTGGTACTTGTTGTTGTTGTATTGTAACGAGATGTGGTGCCTGTGGTGGTAATTGTTGTTGGTGTATTGTAACGAGATGTGGTGCCTGTGGTGGTACTTGTTGTTGGTGTATTGTAACGAGATGTGGTGCCTGTGGTGGTACTTGTTGTTGGTGTATTGTAACGAGATGTGGTGCCTGTGGTGGTACTTGTTGCTGGTGTATTGTAACGAGATGTGGTGCCTGTGGTGGTAATTGTTGCTGTTGCATTTTAACGAGATGGTTAAATCTGCGGTGTCTCGATTATACAGTTAATAATTCAACGGACTCTTTTCAAACCAGTAGCGTATGTGGCGCATGACGTTAAACTATGTTTGTGTAGATCAGTAGAACGCTTGATGGGTGATGTGGTCAAAAGCCATCGTAACTTCCTTTATCTGAAACCAGTTTCAGGCCTAGTCAACATGCAAGTCAAGGTCATTTTTCAAACGAATCTGACTCGGGTCAAATTTGAACCCCAGATCTTCGGGCTGCCAAATGAGCACCCAGTCGTTAAACCACTACGGTTCCCTGTGTCGTTACTGCTTACATCTAGATTACATGTGTAATGTGATTTCCATGTGCAGGCAATACTGTTTAACATCTACATTATTGCGACAAGTGGCATTCTGAATTTTTTTTATGCACTTTATTGATGTGAATAAAGTTTCCAAGGTCCTAATACTTCGTGAGGCGTTTAATTTCTCCACGGATGAATATACTTTAGCGTTGGTGTTGACTTTTGGTCTGGAATTTATTCTGGGTGCAAAAAGAGGATTGCACAGCTGAGTTTCTGATGATGATGTTAAACCCAACCTGGACATTACACCGAGCGATAAACACCTGGTGACACAAAGTGCCACCATTCTGATGAGGATAGCAAGGGGACAGGTCCTAGAGATCCCGTTTAACCCATAGGTTGGGTTATATTATGGTCCCCTGCAACAGCCAGTGTGGGGCCTTTGAACAACTAAAAATTGAGTCCGACGGTGGGATGCATAATGTTACCAAACCGGGTTTCTGTCTGGTTTTGGAAAGTTGCGAACTGATGTTTGTTTGTTTGTTTTAGTATCCAGAAGCCATGAGTTGTTAACCCTTATGCTCGGTATTATGGATATCGCAACCTTTCGGCCTTGATTCCATTGTAAATACCGTAAATCTGGGAGAAATGTGGTTTACTGCCTACCCGGATTGAACCCGGACCACAAGGAGTACGTCACCCGGTCTCCGCGCAATCCTGTTTAGCCAACTACGCTGGGTTTCTGTCTGGTTTTGGAAAGTAGCGAGCTGATCATAACTGAAACCCGGTGGCAAAGATGAACGTGTACAGTGACACACTGCAGCGGCTTCTTGCATTCCCTCTGCCTGTCTGTCTGCATGTTTGTATGTGTGCATGTATCCCCGCCTGCCTGTATGTGTTCATCGAAATGTCGTTGCAAGTTATTAGAGATGTTACTTTAACCAAATGGAAATCTTGACATCCAAGGTACAGCACTCTATTTGTAACAAACTATCCCCGTCATTAGCCTTGTTATGTCCCATCGCTGTCTTAAATCTTCTTCTTTTTCTTCTTCCTCCTCCTCCTTCTTCTTCTTCTTCTTCTTCTTCTTCTTTTTCTTCTTCTTCTTCTTCTTCTTCTTCTTCTTCTTCTGTGTCATTCTGAGCCCTTGAGGTTCATTGCTGCAGTTATCACCCGCCTCCACTCATTTCTCTGGTTGGCCTTCTTTTTCCAGTTGGTAACACCAAGTGCTTGCAGATCTTTCTAGACATTATCTCTCCCTCGTCTTCTTGGTCTGCCTCGTGGTCTACGACCATTCATCTCCCTTGTGTATACAGTTTTTACCTCTCTGTAATCTGATATTCCCTCAATATGCCCCAGCGATTTCAACCTATTTGCTTCCATGACGACAATGATAAATGATGATTTAAGCAGAATTTCGTTCTTGCATCTCATTCTCCATTCCCCGCTGTTTACATCTTTGATAGGTCCAAAGATTCGACGTAATATTCTGTTTTCAAAAATCTGTATTAAGCTTTTTTCTCTCATAGTTGTTCTCCAAGTTTCAGAGCCATAAAAAAACTACTGGTCTTATCAACGTTCAATATTTTAGATAGCCTGTGATATTCTACTGTGAGAAACAAATGTCAAACGTCGTGTATCCTGTTGTCGCCGAAGTGTTCCATGCTAAGATTCTGGTAGGTGGTGGCAAGAAGAGGTTCTATGGATAGTGTGAGAGTCTTGAATCCTCACCAGACACAAATGCAGCATGTCAACAACAACAACAACAACAACAACAACAACAACAACAACAACATACCACATGGGAATGGAGATAAATGCGGCCGCTTGTTGTGTTAGTTGATTTAATTGGCTGGACTATGGACTTGACACTTTTGTTTTCAGAAATGTTTACTTTATCAGAGTTGTTTATCAGCTGTTAAGTGGGAGAAATGTTACGACAGCTAGCTTCCATGCGACAGCATAAGACAACCCCGATCAGCAAAAATAAACATCTCATACAAAACATATTTGTTGTCACTCTATGCTACCAGTGCCAGGTAAGGTCATTCACAACAAAACATAAACATAAAATTAGTAACCACGGCAATGAGATGTATTGAAATGGCTTGAGGAGTGACCAGAAGAAGTTAGATCAGTGGTAACGTCATAAGAGAAAAATTCGACACAGAACCAATTCTGAATTACATACAAAGACAGCAAATCAAATTTTTTGCCCGTTTAGACAGAATGCATTGTGTTGTTATTTTTTTTGTATGCTCACGGGCAAATAAATACACAGTTATATTTAAAATACTCTGAAATTTTAAACAAATACATAAAAAGAAAACGGTGCTTGATTTATAACTTACCCCTGACGTCAGGATAACGTCACGGGAGACATTCCCAATAAATCCTAGGGTGTTCAGGTTGTAGTTTCTCGCGATTTATCTACACCCAAGTTTAGGGTTAGGGTTAGGGTTAGGGTTAGAAGACAGTAGATCAACACTCAAAAAAGCACCACACAACAGCACACTTGCATCCCTTGAAATAATGCACTGTCAGGTCAGCTGTGGATTTCGTGTTTGGGGTACGTTATAAATTAAGAACCAAAGAAAACGCCTATGAAAAGTTGGATTGCGGGGTGGGGGTGGGGGTGGGGGGGAGCTGGACACAGTTTAAGTAAAGGTGAAGCTAAGGGGACACTCAGCCCTTCTAAAAATGTGTGTGGTTGGTGAGGGTGGGGGGGGGGGGGGGCTCGCCTTAGCCGCCAGGTTCCGACGCCTGTGCATATGTGGATCCTTGTCGGCGCTAAGGAGTTAGTGCACCGTGTGAGGACTGGATGAATGGTCTATATAAGGAAATAGGAAGACTCATTGAAGTATTAATGTGCCATGAAATTATCCTTTACAAACCATATGAAAGGATTAAATTTCAAGGAAACCCTGTGCTGTTTAATCCAGTCTGGTATGCCAAGATGTATGACTGAGGTATGTGCCCTATATCCATGAGAGTAAAGCAAACACAGAGCCCACAGGTCAACCCTGAGATCAAAGTCCCCGATTGCAATGTGTTGCTGCTGTGCAGCCTGCGCGAGCGACAAGCTGTAGGTGGTCGTGTAGTTAGATGTTTCACCTTTAGAGCAGATGTGTTTTACTGTATCACGGATTTCTTATCGTCTGATGTCTTCCTCGGGCAAATGTGACGTCAGCCACAACGGCGGTTCATTGTAAGGTATGTACTAAAAGGAAAGTGAAGGTCGTTTTTTCACGCTTTCAGGCCTACTGGGCATTTGGGCTGGACTTTTATTTTAAAGACCAGTCGGCACTTGATGGGTTATGTGGTCAGTATTTCGTCGGCCGCCTTTACTTCCCATGTCTGTACGTGGTACCCATTTAGGGCTGGGTCAACCTGAAAGTCAAAAGATATTTTAAAAAAAATAGTCAGGCTCCGCTAAGTCTTGAACCCATGACCTTTGGATTCGCAGGCAAGCGCGCAGGTACATAATAAGATACTTTAAATGACGTTTCTCAGCCCTTGGCAAGGGAGCCGAGTCCGCCCCCCTTCCCCCCTCTCTCAATGTTTAATTTGTGTCGGCGCCCCTGCCCCTTTTGTATACCAGATATAGGGTGTTATTAGCCTGAATTAGATGACGTCTGTTAATTGACAAGTCATGCTGCCTTTACTTACCAGCCAACAATAGTAATACCAGGACCCCTTCTATATAAATGTGTGCATGTAGTCACCACAAAGAGTCTTTACAGTGGTGCTGACAAAATTGGGCCCTAAAAGTGCCAGAACTGCTTCCTAATGCCGGGGTACCTGGTTGGATCCTAACTGCAGGCCTTGCGCCTTACGTTGGTTTCGAAAGTGGTATCGAGAAGTCGACCGTCCAGAAGCAATGGCAAACTACAGGACGTAAACTTACATAGAAAAACCACAACAGTCAATCATGGGGTTAGTTCTTCAACGTCTTTACCGAGGCCCAGTCAGTCCATGTTGCCCGTCACAAATTTCTACCTAAACAGAAAACGGGATAGGATATATAGTTTTTCTCTCTCAAGACTGCAGTCTGTAGAATGAACACATCAAGCAGGAGCATTACACAAGTATAAATCCACTTCAACAGTAAAGTGACAACTGTCATTTTTGTAACGTCGGATTCAACAAATAAATTGTGTCTACAATTCCTTTTTGATTGGTTAGCTTCAAGTGGGCAACAACTTTACCTGTTTCGGTGGGCAGTGCGGGCAGAAAGGTTGAAGAACACTGTCTTTACAATATAGGCATAGCACTATATACCCAGTGATGGCGTCGGACAAAGGTTTACTACGTGACGCAACAACGCACAACATGACGAGTATAATGATGATGATGACGACACAGATGGATGAGCAGGAGAAAGAGGAAAAGAAGTAGGAGTATGATGAGGAGGATGAGTAGGAGCAGGATGGTGATGATGCTATATTTATCATACGACATTAAACAGCAGTCACGACTAATCCAGCGCTATACACACCTGTATCAAACAACAATAGGGCAGTTTTAGTGAGCAATTAAACACTGTAGAGAAGGTTTGCCGGCTACATGACAAAGATGTGTTGTTACAAATCCGGTCTGTGTTCGGCTCGATGAGCGTTCGATGAAACTAAAGCATTGTGTGTTGACAAATTTGTTACATTTATTTTAAGCACTCGTGTCTCACCAGAAACAGGTTATATTATTCCGCCACCCATCTGACAGATAACCAAAACACACACACACACACACACACACACACACACACACACACGCAACACACACACACACACAGACACAAATAAAGACACAAAATGTAGATAATAATAATTTTATTACGTTCGATGTCACACAATTACAATTTCTAGCTAATATATACAGTTGAACGGGACTCGCCAAACTTGTTCCTGTTTTATGTTCATCCTTGATGTGTTAATCACACAGAGTGTATTCTTGTAAAAGAAAATCTGCCTACCCTACCTGGTCACATGAGTTTGCAAAGAAACTGGCGAGCCATCTGGTCTTTTCCACGAGCCACCAGTGGGCCGCAGCCCGTTGATTGGAGATCACTGCAGTAGGCTCTCCAGAACTACTAACGCTATGTTAACCCCTTTCTTAACGCAGCCAAGTAGGCCATGTACTACTACAATGGACGTTATAAATTATACTACGACAGAATACTAAATACCATAGGATATATTGCATATAAAACATTCAGTCGTAATGTTCCCACAGTGTCTCGTGGTGCAACTGATCATGGGCAGATAAGCTGAAAGGGCGTTTACTCGCAGGGTATGTTATGTTTGAGAAGAATGCAAAGAATACCATAAACAAATAGAGTTATTTGGCCGTGATAGTGTTTTTTGCCGTCAGAAGAATTGGACCCAAGAACTTGATTACAAATGACATTCTGAATTATGTGCATACAAGGACAGCAAATGAGATGTTTGCCCACTTAAAGAGAATGCCTTCTGACGCCCTAGCATTCAGACCACACATCAACAGGGGAGATGGGTTAAGAACACGAGTTAGACCAAGAACAACGTGGACAGATAACATCAGAGAAACCCCCACAACGTCATGATGTGTCAATGGTCTAGGGGCGTCCAGAAGACTAAGAAGCAGAACCGTATTATCGCCACCAACACAGAAAGTTGTCAAAGAGGAGGTTAAGATAAAGAGAACACGATAAAACAAAACAAATCAGGCTGAATTGAGAAATTTGAGTCTGATTGGTTTCCTTTTTTTCTTGGATGTCATCAGAAGCACTGGGCTCGAGAACTTACAAATGGCAGGATTTTTGAGAAAAAGAGAAAAATAAAGGCAAAGAGATTAAAACCTGGATTAGGTAAGATCTGAAAACTGACCTGATCCGTGTTTCTGGTGACAGAACATGGCAGCCTATCATTTGAGATATGATCAAACATGAGGCTGAATGAGAACGAGTAATTTTTCCTTTTTCTCGTTTTCAGAGGGGACTGGGCTCGCCTCCAAGTGGCAGGATTTTTTAGAAAAGTAAAGTAAAGATCCAATTTAACGCCTTAGGCGCATCGGGCATATGGGAAAAGCACCCCTATTTTTACAGACCGATTATAACTAGGTGGGTAATGTAGTCAGCATTACGCCGGCCGTCTTTTTTCCCCCAGGACATTTCCAATTCCAATTCGTCCAACAAAAATGTCAAATTTGATCCTCTTTCAGCCGCCCGGAGGCCTGCTATATCGAAGAAGGTTCCTTAGCTGTCTTATATGGTTTCCTTTTATTTGTGGTGTGTAGTCACTCCTGATATTACGGTTCTTTGCTTCCTTGCTATGCTGCTTGTGGTCTTTGGGTCTGGTGTGGTCCAGATCTCTTTGTGATGGTATCTACGGGTATGAGCTGACTGTTGCTGGTGCTTGGCTTGCCTCGTGCTGGCATACATCCTGGTACCCATTTAAGGCTGGGTCCACCTGCCACACCTCATACTATGACAAAAATCCAGGCAGCCAGCAGTTGGTTTCGATCACGGTATGTTGGAATTACGAGTCAGACTCGCAACTCTTAAGGCAAGGATGCTACTCTTTCCTTGAAAGCTGGTTTATTATTGTTCACATTTGACTGAAATACAATTAAAAGATAGACTGCAAGTGGCGTCACGACAATTTAAACTCCGTATTATTGTTATTCCGAATTATTGTTGTGTCCGATTTTTGTTTGTTTACTTATTTATGCAGTCGATCAATGTCCCGTAATTCCTGCCAACAAAGGGTATCGATTATTTGGACCATGTGTTTTCGCTTCACTGATCAATCGATACAGTATCGTTCTAACAGCTTGAATCGTGGGCGAGTATTTGTGATCTAAGGGTGTGCAGTGACACAAGGCTCTATTCATGTTGTGAGGTAGTTTAAGACGGTAGGAAAGCAAATTTACTTTTTTGTCTCAGTCATCTGTGTTATTTTTTGCTGCTGCTGCTGCTGCTGCTGCTATCGATGTTTTTTGGTTAGCTACCGCAATTCCTGTTGTTGTTTCTACGGTTGCTGTTACTGGCGATGGTGCTGCTGCTGTCGTGGCTGCTACAGCTACTACTTCTATCACCGTTATTAGTACTGCTAATATTATTACTACCCCATCTACTACAATGACTATCCTATATCTGCTGCTGCTGATACGATTACTAACACTACTATTGCTACTATTGCTACTATTCCTGCTATTACACTATTAATTATTATTATTATTATTATTATTATTATTATTATTATTATTACAATTATTAGTATTGAAAAATTGCTGTTGCTGTTATTGCAGCAAATGACATAAAAACAACTGCAGCAGCATTTACTACTACTACTACTTCTTCTACTAGTACTAGTTACTGCTACCACTATTACTGCTGCTGCTTCTGCTGCCGCTACTACTACTACTACTACTACTACTACTACTACTACTACTACTATTACTACTACTACTACTACTACTACTACTACTACTACTACTACTACTACTACTACTACTACTACTACTAATACTACTGCTGCCGCTGCTGCCACTACTGCTGCCGCTGCTGCCACTACTAGCACTATCATTACAACGACTGCTATTAAACATGACAAACTAAGCATCTTTAAAAATTGCCTGATTTATTCTTGAAATAATCTATTTAGGAATATAAAACGTCTCATTGTGGATGACCACATAGATTTCCTGTCACATTTTTGGTACCGTCTGGCATTTGTTAGTGTGTCCTGGCACTGTCTAGTGTGTCCTGGCACTGTCTAGTGTGTCCTGGTACTGTCTAGTTTGTCCCGGCACTGTCTATTGTGACCTGACACTGTTTTTCTAGACCCGACACTGTCTAGTGTGTCCAGGCACTGTCTAGTGTGTCCTGGCACTGTTTTTCTAGACCCGACACTGTCTAGTGTGTCCCGGCACTGTCTAGTGTGTCCCGGCACTGTCTAGTGTGTCCCGGCACTGTCTAGTGTGTCCCGGCACTGTTTAGTAGTGTGTCCTGGCACTTTTTTTGGTGACCCGACACTGTCTAGTGTGTCCCGGCACTGTCTAGTGTGTCCTGGCACTGTTTTTCTGGACCCGACACTGTCTAGTGTATCCCGGCACTGTCTAGTGTGTCCCGGCACTGTCTAGTGTGTCCTGGCACTGTCTAGTGTGTCCCGGCACTGTTTAGTAGTGTGTCCTGGCACTTTTTTTGGTGACCCGATACTGTCTAGTGCGTCCCGGCACTGACTAGTGTGTCCTGGCACTGTTTTTTGAGACCTGACACTGTCTAGTGTCCCCTGGCACTGTCTGGTGTCCCAGCATTGTCTATTGTGACCTGGCTTTGTTCATTGTTTCCTGGCACTGCTTATTGTGACCCGTTACTGTTTATTGTGACCTGGCACTGTTTATTGTGACCTGGCACTATGTAGTGTGACCTGGCACTCTTTAGTTTAATCTGGCACTGTTTAGTGTTGCATGGAACTGTTTAGCGTGGTCTGACACTGTTTAGTGATGCCTGTATGATTATTTGAAGACCGCTGATTCAGTTTATGCATAAAGCTAGGCCACAGGTTGAACAAAATACAACTGGTGTTTCAGGTAAAACCAGCACGCTCACGGAGAGCCAAGTCTCAAATTCCACACCTTTCATTTGCTAATTTATGTCAACATAAACCTCAAACATGGGTTAAGGCCCTTTGATCCTAACTAAATAAAATAATGTGAAAAATAGATCATCACAGAGGCGGTAGTTCTATTTATGGCCTGGAAGACATAATGCACCCTGTCTCATCGTTCGTCTGTTTGAAAAACAAAATTATAATACCTGGCCACAATGAAGGTTGCCTATCCGAAAGACAATAACGTCCGTCGAGGAAATGGAACACGAATATACGAAGATAAAGATTATTGATGTCATTATTAAAGCCTGCCCCCTAATGGACACAATTTATTGTTGTTTTAAAGCCCCACCCTGGCTGTTACCTGGGGCCCTAATATAACCATTCCTATGGGTTGAACAGGGTTTCTGGGACCTGTCCCCAGGTGATTCTCATCAGATGGTGGCACTTTGTGTCACCGGGTGTTCATCGCTCGATGTGATGTACTGGTGAGTGTTAAACATCAGCCAACTGTTTGGCGCTGTCTGAATAAATATGTGTCCTAACATGGGATTATGTTGTTGTTGTTGTTTGATATTACAGCCCCACTGCGGCTGGACTTCAGGTTATTTGGTACCCGTTGGGGCCCTTATATAAAGCCCTAGGGTTGAACCGGGTATCTGAGATTTGATCCGGGGGATTTCTCATCCGATGATGCATTGCATTTGACGTCACAGGGTGTTATCGTTCAGTGTCCGGTCCTAGTGGTGCTGAAACTCACTCTGTCAACGAAAGTGTTAAACACACTACCCATCCTGACTGTGCTTCACGTTTTTCCCTAAACGGTTTGTGGTGGCCCGGTCTAACTGTGCTCTTTGGTTAGACAGTTAAACAGGCTTCTTGCGATTTGTACCTGTTTGAAAATGCAAATCTGGACAGGGAAAACTTATTAAATTTTTTTTTCAACATATGTCATCCGTGTCTGGTCCGGACTTAATGTGCAAAATTCTACCAGTCATAAACACGCTAACTTAAAGCTTGGTATATTCACTGTGTTTTAGTTGATAGATAAAACGAAAAATCTCACATTGTGCATACAGAAAGAGAAGGTGGTAAATGTGAAACTTCCGATGTAATCTCGTGGCCTGTCAAGCATGTCGGGTAGTGCTTTGTGCTGTGTAACTAAAAACATTGTGATCTTTGTATTTCAGTGGGAAGGATTAATTGATCCTGCTTTTTAATAAGCTGATGTAAATGTTTGCAGATATAGAGCCAAATTACCTGGCAACCAGCTGTGATTAAGTATTTCTTTCTACATTCATTTTGTTTAATGGGAATGTTATTTTTTGAAAGAAAAATGGGGAAAGTATTTTTTTTTTTAATTAACATTGGAATGTTTGCAGACATCTTTTAAGCACTCACGCAGCACCCTTATTTCGTGCCACAATACCTGACTGTCGAGAATACCCCTTTGCTGTCATCTAATATAGGTAATTGTTTTTATTTACGATGTTTGCAGAGCGTATCATTTCTTCCCTGGCACACCCTCTGTCAGTGGTAAATCTACACCAGTGTTTCCTAACCTGTTGACCGTCGACCCCTTGGGTTTACATAATATATTTCAAGGATCCCTAATATCATTTAGAAAAACAGAAGGGAAAAAACCGCAGCCCTCATACTTGCGATTCTAATAAAAGTTATTACAATCCTCAAGTAAATTGGTACGTTTAAATACTGAGCAACTGATAACATCAAATGGAAGATGCATGCAAGGAGTTAAATGTAGAATAGTTCAATCAAGCGCAGCGTGTTTTAAAAGGAAGATTATTCTTTACAATATGTCTTTGTTGTTGATTCCTTTGAAGTCGGAGTGCATCTGCCTGAGAGGCAAGGAAGCATCTGCATAAATTGAATCAGTTGTAAATGAGACATAACACTCAATCAAGCATGACTGCAGCGTGTGGACGAAAAGGAACTTTACGCCAGAGTGTACAGCTGGTGAACACAAAGAAGAAGTAGAAGAATATGTCTTTGTCAATGAAGACGAGAAAGATAAATATTAAAAGGACACGTCAGTCCTATCCTGATATACGGAAATCAATCATGGACAGTTGGCTGACTAACTGACTTTTTACCCCACCAGGACATCACACAAACGAAAAACACCCGATGACACAAAGTGCCACCATGTGAATGAGGATCACCCGTGGAGAGGTCCCAGAAACCGCGTTCAGCCATTAGACCATATTTATGGCTGGGCTATATTGCGGCCCCTGGCAAGAGCGAGGGTAGGGCTTCAAATAACAAAAAATTGCATCTCACAAAGGGATGTCAAGATGATTATAGGACAGTTGGCCGATTAGTACCCAAAAAAAAAAAAAAAAACCGTTTGGGTGCCGCGGAGATATGGTTTTATGGACAAACGTTGAGAATACCCAGGACAGATCAAAAGAGTAATGCTGACGTCTTGAAAGAAACTGACCCAAGAACAGAATTGATTGTCCACGTCAGAAAGAGACAATCTTTTTTTTTTTTCATGTCATGAAAAGGAGAACAGATGAAGTGCATTATGGGAGTAGGAAAGTTAAAGGGGAAGAGACAGAGGGAGAGTGAGAGAGGAAGACACGCAGAGGGAGAGTGAGAGGGGAAGAGACGCATCGGGAGAGTGAGAGGGGAAGAGAAGGAATAGGGGGAGTGAGAGTGGAAGAGACGTAAAGGGGGAGTGAGAGGAGAAGAGATGCAGAGGGAGAGTGAGAGGGGAAGAGATGCAGAGGGAGAGTGAGAGATGAAGAGATGCAGAGGAAGAGTGAGAGAGGAAGAGAGGCAGAGGGATAGTGAGAGGTGAAGTGATGCAGAGGGAGAGTGAGAGAGGAAGAGAGGCAGAGGGATAGTGAGAGGTGAAGTGATGCAGAGGGAGAGTGAGAGGGGAAGAGATGCAGAGGGAGAGTGAGAGAGGAAGAGATGCAGAGGGAGAGTGAGAGGGGAAGAGACGCAGAAGGGGGAGGGTGAGAGGGGAAGAGACGCAGAGGGGGAGTGAGAGGGGAAGAGATGCAGAGGGAGAGTGAGAGAGGAAGAGATGCAGAGGGAGAGTGAGAAGGGGAAGAGATGCAGAGGGAGAGTGAGAGGGGAAGAGATGCAGAGGGGGAGTGAGAGGGGAAGAGAATCAGAGGGGGAGTGAGAGAGGAAGGGAAGGAATAGGGAGAGTGAGAGGGGAAGAGACGCAGAGGGGGAGTGAGAGGGGAAGAGATGCAGAGGGGGGGGGGATGAGAGGGGAAGAGAGGCAGAGGGGGAGTGAGCGATAAGATAGTGGGCAATTTGACATCATGGCATAGGGAACTGGTCCTCGTGTCAGAACCGATGAAAAGTAGGCAAGACAAAATATTGTGGACAGTCGTGACTACTAACGCCACACTGCGGGAACTATAGATTTAACGTTGTTGTAACATCACTACCATAATTTGTGTGCCGTTAGATGGCACATAGGGCTCGCATTTAATTCCTTGACTCCGCTGTATTGCATGCAACTCCCTCAATTTCTGACATGGAGTTCAGCCTTCCATTTTTAACTTCTGAAATAATGATCTTCTTGTTTTCTTTATACGTTCTTTTTCCTCATACCTTTAGTTTGCCATTTAAGTGAGTGTTTGTGCTCATTTCGTCTCAGTGTATGCCCAGTATATTTCCATCCTTTGTTGTCTTATTGCAGTCGATACAGGTATTTGTCCGAAGATGTCTTTGAGCTCCACATTTTTTTGTTTCAATTAATTCATTTATGTTTATGATTTTTCTTAGACATCTGTTTTTTTTTTTTTTTAATGCAATTAACTGTCGTTTTATATCTTTGATAGTTCTCCAAGTTTTGCTGGTATATGTTAGAAATGATGATTCATAGTTTGGTCACAAAGCTGTTGAATTTGGAGCTTCATATTTTGGCTGTTAGAGAATGTTGTTGCCTTGCAATGTATATCACAATTTCCTGTGCTGTCTTCTAATATAACTATTAAAAACTATGGGTCTGTGACAGAGCTTATAAAATAACAAGGAGTCTGCCGGTCTTGTCTAGTTGAGAACCACTGAAAGGATCCTGTACAATTTACAACTTTCCGGCTCGTAATAAAACTGCACGACTGTCAGCTTGCAGCCAGCTGAAAGAAATGTGTCGGTCCATAAAGAGAAACCAGAAATAGGCTACAAAATGACACAGCGAACAGCAAACCTTGCCCCTGATTACCTGTCGAGTGGGTGTAGGGATCCGCCGTCGCCTGCCTGTGCAGATCTGGTAGAGTCGCCATTTACCAGGCGGTGGCGACCAGTGTTGCCACTTTGGATCTTTTATATCCAAATTTTAGATCTTTTTTATTGCATTTAGATACTGTTTTTGACATTTAGATCCTAAATATTTTTCTAGATTCTTTTCAGATGGAGTTAGATATTTTATAGATTTTTTTCCCCTTCATTAATAATTACTGTGTAGAATATTTACTACAATATTTTTGTTTTGGTCTGGCACGTACATTGTGACAACTGCCATTACTTGAACTTTGAACTCTCACTGGGGTCAACGCACAAATATCTGGCAGCCCCGGTACTGATTAATAAAAACGCGCGTAAATCTTGCTAACTTTGTTTCAACTGTATCCTCACTGTGCTGACTTTGCGTTTCTTTTTCATGTGATTAAAAAAAATAATTGCTCACCTTCTTATGTGGCTTTCACTTTGAAAAAAACTTTCAACATGCCAAAAATAAAGTATGAGCAAAAAATTTGGAAAGAGTGGTTGCATGATGACAAAATTAAAAACTGGGGAAATGACCAAAGCTTGTTGTAAGTACTGCAAGAGTGAAATTAAAGCGAAAATACAAAACTCAAAGAGTCATGCAGAGACTAAAAAAGCATAAAACTGCAGTTTCATTTAAAGATATTACACCGCTGACCTCTGTTTTTAGAACTATACTGATAAATGAATCATCAACAGTTGAAGTATTAGTCGCAATGTTTTTAATTTGTCACTGCACAGGAACTGAAGGACCTTTTAATCAGCAAACAGTAGGCTTGAAGAATTTGGCTGTAATTGGTACCAATAGTGCCTCAGTGATGGTTGGTCACACCACCGAAAATTCTGTCAGATTGCAAAACTAGATGGTTTTCAATTTAACCAGCTGTTGAAATAATTATGAAGCAATGGCTGAAGTTGAAGACACACTTTGAAATAACAAGACAAAGTGAAAAGTGCAACACAGCTGAAATACTATATGGAATGTACAGTATTAAAAATTTGTCATTCATTCTATTTTTAAAACCTGTTCTAATAGAAGTGCAAAAAGTTAATAAACTGTTCGAATCTAAACTTGTTGATAAAGTTAAATTACTTGATGATCTCACCTTGCTATTTCACTCGGTGAAAGACTGGTGTTGCGAACTTCTAAAGCTGATTTGCTCACTTGCACTATAGAGAGCTATTTGGATCCTAAGCCACACCTTGGATATTAAATCGAATCAAAAATTGATGATTTAAAAACAAAAGGACTGTTAACAGAGAATGAAGAGAACAACTTAAGAAAACGCTGTCAAGATTTCCTTATCTCATTATTGAAGCAATTAAAGCAGAGACTTCCTGAAAATCTAGATGTTTTGAAAAATATTTCACTTTTTTCTGTGAGCAACATACTTTAGCCAATAAAGGACATACCTAAATATTGTAAAGTTATGAAATTTGTAGGGGCTACTGATAATAGTGTCGCGGAAGCAGAATATCAGTTAACCAAAATAAAGTTAGCTGAATGGACAAACAAAACAGAAACTAAAGCGTTTTGGAGTGAAGTGAGACAATTTAAAGATGCCTCATCAAACAGTCCATTCTTTAAGCTCTTTAAAGTGCCATGTCTGCCATGATACTACCCCACTCAAATGTTGACGTAGAAAGAGTTTTCAGTGCTAGGAATTAAATCAAATCTAACCTAAAAAACAGGATGAAATTTGACCTCTTAAATGCCATCGTGCCATTAAAATTCTAGAGAAATAAGCCTACTGTTCCACTTATAAAGAATTTGAACAGCTAAAGCATACCATGGTCATTTTGGATCTGAAGCTTCTACTTCATTATCCAAGCTAAGTTTATCCTGTGGATCTTGTGAGGCAGACATCAGTGAAGGTGAGGACATGATTATGTAGGGTAAGTCATAACAAAAGCTATGTAATTTTTGACTTTTTCAATTTGGATGTTTTTTCTAGATCTATTCCACGAAGATTTAGATCTTTTTAGATATTTTTTGACACCGTTTTGGATATTTTTTGTCAAAGAAAAGTGGCAACACTGGTGGCGACAAGTGTAATCTGAGTCCGCCACCGACTGCACCATGGATATAAGTGGGTTTGCCATCTGGGTTATGTGGGTTGGAAATAATGACGCAGATTGAAAACCTCAATTTTAAAGTAGGTTTATGTTTTCACGCGAGTAGGAAAAGAACTGATGCGTGGATTCTCAGTATCTGGGAGTGTTGAAAACATCAGATATTTACAGGTGTGAAGTTTTCGAACAATGATGGATCGCAGGATGGGAAATAGAAAAACTAGTACAGAAAATAGTCTGTCCTAGAAAGTAAATCTGAACTTCAAAGAGCCTGTCTGATTTAAGGTGAGATGAATACGTTATTATTATTATTATTATTAAATATTACGGCTGTGCGAAATCAGAAAATAGTTATTGTAGTCTCCCAGTGTTTTGATTGAATTATACATATTAAAATGATTTGTCATCTGCATAGTATTTCTCTCTAGTTCAGTTGACTCGATTTTATTATCGTTATTAAAATATTATAATTATTATAATTAATATTATTTTTGAAGTAAGTGTTGCTCACAACTTCTAGTTAACACAAGCAAAGCTGACAATAGTCATGACTTTCTTAGCTGAGCATATCGTCACATATCGTCACATATTGTCACATATCGTCACGTATCGTCACATATTGTCACATATCGTCACATATTGTCACATATCGTCACATATTATTACATCATACATCATCTGTATTTTCAGGTCCTTCTTGTCTTCATCCTCCTCCCTCCTCACCCCCTTTCTCCTACTTATCTGTTGTGTGTGCGTGTGTGAGTTGGTAAGTTCGAAGTTGTGACATGTCTCCTTCCTCCTGTCAGGGTATCATTTTGTCTATATCGTTGTTTCTTTTAAGATATGCCTGTCTCTCCCATGTGTTTCTCTCTCTCTCTCTCTCTCTCTCTCTCTCTCTCTCTCTCTCTCTCTCTCTCTCTCTTTTACCCTCCTCCCTCTCATTGCTCTTATCAATAACCCCCGTCTCCCCACACCTTCTGCAGGTCTTTGGGTGCTTCATCTGTTGCTACATTTTTCGTGAATATTTTATTAATAATTGTGCAGTTTTATGTCTTGCTGAGCATGTCACGAATAGGGCACTAGAACAGAATATAACTACATGTGAAAGATGCTGTCTGCGCAAGATCACTAGCAACACAAGACAAGACAGGGTTACGAATAAGAGCATTAGAGAGAAAGCTGGAATAAGACCATGTCTGAATTATATTGACACACAAAGAAAGAAATGGTTCGGCCATCTTGAGAGAATGCAGCCAGACCAGACTGCATCTGAAACATTTTACGGTAGAACATCTGGTAGGATGGCGGGAGGAAGATCAGGGAATATGGATAAATGGTGTAGATGAAACCTGCAAAAAGAACAAATCTATCACATAAGCCACCCGAGGAGCGCAAGACAAATACAGAAAACCACCAAACTGTGTTAAAGCCTGCAGAGACGACAAAAGAAGAAGGAGAAGAAGAAGAAGAAGAAGAAGAAGAAGAAGAAGAAGAAGAAGAAGAAGAAGAAGAAGAAGAAGAAGAAGAAAAAGAAGAAGAAGCATATTTGATGTTATTGATACATTAACTATCATTTTTATTTTTGTCTCCACTATTCTGTGCTCTAACCCGTTGTGTCACACCGTTCGTTAGAACACACAACACACTGGTAACGAAGCAACGAACGAGTTCTTCCAGTTTTCCCAAACACAAGTTATCTGGATCTGTTTGTCAGATCCCGGGAACATACAGAGATAAGATTTCCATTGTTGTAGACCAGGGTTTCTCAGACTGTCTCTCTGATGACAATATAATCCAACATAAAAATTGACTCGTGGATGAAAAAATAAGTCTTGAACGAAGTCGAGAAGACTTTGAAGGTTTTCTACTATAAGGTCTTTCTTCGCAGAAGGGTTTGCAACTTCAGCGAAGATCCCCAGATGTCTTCTTAAAAACTACACTCGTGAACCAATATACGCAACTGCGAAACGAACCCACAACTCCCCACCACTGTTTTTCCTATATGGTCTGTGTATGACATGCTCAGGATGTTGTGCTTTTTTTTTAAAGATATAATTTCCAGGGCGTGTATGTTCCATTTAATTTAAGATGCTAATGGCCCGCGTTGCAAATGCCATGTGTATAGCTACTGATAGATAGTGCTCTAAGCGGTGGTAGTTTTGTTTTATATTGCATGTTTCAAAAATACTTGCTGTTTAGCAATAGTTGGTGGATCTTGTTGTTTAACGATGGTTGGTGGGTCTTTTTGTTTAGCGATGGTTGGTGGGTCATTTTGGTTAGCGATGGTTGGTGGGTCCTTTTGGTTAGCAATACTTGGTGGATCTTGTTGTTTAGCGATGGTTGGTGGATCTTGTTGTTTAACGATGGTTGGTGTGTCTTTTTGTTTAGCGAAGGTTGGTGGATCTTGTTGTTTAGCGATGGTTGGTGGGTCTTTTTGTTTAGCGATGGTTGGTGGATCTTGTTGTTTAACGGTGGTTGGTGGATGTTGTTGTTTAACGATGGTTGATGGATCTTGTTGTTTAACGATGGTTGGTGGATCTTGTTGTTTAACGATGGTTGATGGATCTTGTTGTTTATCGATGGTTGGTTCTTGTGTTAACGATGGTTGGTGGATCTTGTTGTTTAACGATGGTTGATGGATCTTGTTGTTTTAACGATGGTTGATGGATCTTGTTGTTTAACGATGGTTGGTGGATCTTGTTGTTTAACGGTGGTTGGTGGATCTTGTTGTTTAACAATAGTTGGTGGATCTTGTTGTTTAACGGTGGTTGGTGGATCTTGTTGTTTAACGGTGGTTGGTGGATCTTGTTGTTTAACGATGGTTGGTGGATCTTGTTGTTTAACGATGGTTGGTGGATCTTGTTGTTTAACAATAGTTGGTGGATCTTGTTGTTTAACGATGGTTGGTGGATCTTGTTGTTTAACGATGGTTAGTAGGTCTTTTTGTTTAGCGAAGGTTGGTGGATCTTGTTGTTTAACGGTGGTTGGTGGATCTTGTTGTTTAACGGTGGTTGGTGGATCTTGTTGTTTAACGGTGGTTGGTGGATCTTGTTGTTTAACGGTGGTTGGTGGATCTTGTTGTTTAACGATGGTTGGTGGATCTTGTTGTTTAACGGTGGTTGGTGGATCTTGTTGTTTAACGATGGTTGGTGGATCTTGTTGTTTAACTATGGTTGGTGGATCTTGTTGTTTAACGATGGTTGGTGGGTCTTGTTGTTTAACGATGGTTGATGGATCTTGTTGTTTAACGATGGTTGATGGATCTTGTTGTTTAACGATGGTTGGTGGATCTTGTTGTTTAACGGTGGTTGGTGGATCTTGTTGTTTAACAATAGTTGGTGGATCTTGTTGTTTAACGGTGGTTGGTGGATCTTGTTGTTTAACGGTGGTTGGTGGATCTTGTTGTTTAACGATGGTTGGTGGATCTTGTTGTTTAACGATGGTTGGTGGATCTTGTTGTTTAACAATAGTTGGTGGATCTTGTTGTTTAACGATGGTTGGTGGATCTTGTTGTTTAACGATGGTTAGTAGGTCTTTTTGTTTAGCGAAGGTTGGTGGATCTTGTTGTGGGTGGTTGGTGGATCTTGTTTTAACGGTGGTTGGTGGATCTTGTTGTTTAACGGTGGTTGGTGGATCTTGTTGTTTAACGGTGGTTGGTGGATCTTGTTGTTTAACGGTGGTTGGTGGATCTTGTTGTTTAACGGTGGTTGGTGGATCTTGTTGTTTAACGATGGTTGGTGGATCTTGTTGTTTAACTATGGTTGGTGGATCTTGTTGTTTAACGATGGTTGGTGGGTCTTGTTGTTTAACGATGGTTGGTGAATGTTGTTGTTTAACGATGGTTGGTGGATCTTGTTGTTTAACGGTGGTTGGTGGATCTTGTTGTTTAACGGTGGTTGGTGGGTCTTGTTGTTTAACGGTGGTTGGTGGATCTTGTTGTTTAACGATGGTTGATGGATCTTGTTGTTTAACGATGGTTGGTGGATCTTGTTGTTTAACGATGGTTGGTGGATCTTGTTGTTTAACGGTGGTTGGTGGATCTTGTTGTTTAACAATGGTTGGTGGATCTTGTTGTTTAACGGTGGTTGGTGGATCTTGTTGTTTAACGGTGGTTGGTGGATCTTGTTGTTTAACGATGGTTGGTGGATCTTGTTGTTTAACGATGGTTGGTGGATCTTGTTGTTTAACGATGGTTGGTGGATCTTGTTGTTTAACGATGGTTGGTGGATCTTGTTGTTTAACGATGGTTGGTGGATCTTGTTGTTTAGCGATGGTTGGTGGATCTTGTTGTTTAACGGTGGTTGGTGGATCTTGTTGTTTAACGGTGGTTGGTGGATCTTGTTGTTTAACGGTGGTTGGTGGATCTTGTTGTTTAACGGTGGTTGGTGGATCTTGTTGTTTAACGGTGGTTGGTGGATCTTGTTGTTTAACGGTGGTTGGTGGATCTTGTTGTTTAACGATGGTGGTGGATCTGTTGATCTATGGTTGGATCTTGTTGTTTAACGATGGTTGGTGGGTCTTGTTGTTTAACGATGGTTGGTGAATGTTGTTGTTTAACGATGGTTGGTGGATCTTGTTGTTTAACGGTGGTTGGTGGATCTTGTTGTTTAACGGTGGTTGGTGGGTCTTGTTGTTTAACGGTGGTTGATGGATCTTGTTGTTTAACGATGGTTGGTGGATCTTGTTGTTTAACGATGGTTGGTGGATCTTGTTGTTTAACGATGGTTGGTGGGTCTTGTTGTTTAACGGTGGTTGGTGGATCTTGTTGTTTAACGATGGTTGGTGGATCTTGTTGTTTAACGGTGGTTGGTGGATCTTGTTGTTTAACGGTGGTTGGTGGATCTTGTTGTTTAACGGTGGTTGGTGGATCTTGTTGTTTAACGATGGTTGGTGGATCTTGTTGTTTAACGATGGTTGGTGGATCTTGTTGTTTAACGATGGTTGGTGGACCTTGTTGTTTAACGATGGTTGGTGGATCTTGTTGTTTAACGGTGGTTGGTGGGTCTTGTTGTTTAACGGTGGTTGGTGGGTCTTGTTGTTTAACGGTGGTTGGTGGGTCTTGTTGTTTAACGGTGGTTGGTGGATCTTGTTGTTTAACGATGGTTGGTGGGTCTTGTTGTTTAACGGTGGTTGATGGATCTTGTTGTTTAACGATGGTTGATGGATCTTGTTGTTTAACGATGGTTGATGGATCTTGTTGTTTAACGATGGTTGATGGATCTTGTTGTTTAACGATGGTTGGTGGGTCTTGTTGTTTAACGGTGGTTGGTGGATCTTGTTGTTTAACGATGGTTGGTGGGTCTTGTTGTTTAACGATGGTTGGTGAATGTTGTTGTTTAACGATGGTTGGTGAATGTTGTTGTTTAGCGATGGTTGGTGGATCTTGTTGTTTAACGATGGTTGGTGGATCTTGTTGTTTAACGATGGTTGGTGGATCTTCTTGTTTAACGGTGGTTGGTGGATCTTGTTGTTTAACGATGGTTGGTGGATCTTGTTGTTTAACGATGGTTGGTGGATCTTGTTGTTTAACGATGGTTGGTGGATCTTGTTGTTTAACGATGGTTGGTGGATCTTGTTGTTTAACGGTGGTTGGTGGATCTTGTTGTTTAACGGTGGTTGGTGGATCTTCTTGTTTAACGATGGTTGGTGAGTCTTGTTGTTTAACGATGGTTGGTGGGTCTTGTTGTTTAACGGTGGTTGGTGGATCTTGTTGTTTAAAGATGGTTGATGGATCTTGTTGTTTAACGATGGTTGATGGATCTTGTTGTTTAACGATGGTTGATGGATCTTGTTGTTTAACGATGGTTGGTGGGTTTTGTTGTTTAACGGTGGTTGGTGGATCTTGTTGTTTAACTATGGTTGGTGGATCTTGTTGTTTAACGATGGTTGATGGATCTTGTTGTTTAACGATGGTTGGTGGGTCTTGTTGTTTAACGGTGGTTGGTGGATCTTGTTGTTTAACGGTGGTTGGTGGATCTTGTTGTTTAACGGTGGTTGGTGGGTCTTGTTGTTTAACGATGGTTGGTGGATCTTGTTGTTTAACGGTGGTTGGTGGATCTTGTTGTTTAACGGTGGTTGGTGGGTCTTTTTGTTTAGCGGTGGTTGGTGGATCTTGTTGTTTAACGGTGGTTGATGGATCTTGTTGTTAAACAATAGTTGGTGGGTCTTGTTGTTTAACGATGGTTGGTGGATCTTGTTGTTTAACGATGGTTGGTGGATCTTGTTGTTTAACGATGGTTGGTGGATCTTCTTGTTTAACGATGGTTGGTGGCGTTGATGAGTCGAAGCTGTAAAACACTGAATAGGTGACTGCGTTTAACTTATAATTCAAAAGACGAGGATATGATCGCAGTGGGATCTTTCCCACTAGAAAGAATACAGCACTGAAGCAAATCATAGATTAGATGCTAGACAAAATCGTCTCTACAAAACATGCATTAATGATTGAATGAGTGTGCAATTTTCATCAAGGCACTTGAAATATTCACATATACCCCTCTTCACACATTCGACAGCCAACAAAGACTGCACAAGCTCAATTTATTAGTGGCCTTTTGACTGAAATTCCACATCTGCTGCTTGTTAAATATTAGTTCCTCCTCTTAGTTTCCTCTGAGTCAGTTTTTCCAGTCCAGTCAGTCAATCCATTTTCTCCAGTCCAGTCAGTCAGTCAATCCATTTTCTCCAGTCCAGTCAGTTAATCCAGTTTCCCCAGTCAAGTCAGTCAGTTAATCCAGTTTCTCCAGTCAAGTCAGTCAGTCAGTCTAGTTTCTCCAGACCATTAAGTCAGTCAGTCAATCCAGTTTCTCTAGTCCAGTCAGTCAGTCAGTCAATCCAGTTTCTCTAGTCCTGTCAGTCAATCCAGTTTCTCTAGTCCAGTCAGTCAGTCAGTCAATCCATTTTCTCTAGTCCAGTCAGTCAATCCAGTTTCTCCAGTCCAGTCAGTCAGTCAATCCATTTTCTCCAGTCAAGTCAGTCAATCCAGTTTCTCCAGTCAAGTCAGTCAGTCAATCCAGTTTTTCCAGTCAAGTCACTCAGTCAATCCAGTTTATCCAATTAAGTCAGTTAATCCAGTTTCTCCAGCCCATTAAGTCAGTTAATCCAGTTTCTCTAGCCAATTAAGTCAATTAATCCAGTTTCTCCAGCCAATTAAGTCAGTTAATCCAGTTAATCCAGTCAAGTCAGTCAGTCTTTCCAGTTTCTCCAGTCAAGTTAGTCAGTCAATCCAATTTCTCCAGTCCAATAAGTCAGTCAGTCAATCCAGTTTCTCCAGCCCATTAAGTCAGTCAGCCTATCCAGTTTCTCCAGTCAAGTCAGTCAGTCAATCCAGTTTCTCCAGTCAATTCAGTCAGTCAATCCAGTTTCTCCAGTCCATTAAGTCAGTCAGTCAATCCAGTTTCTCCAGTCCAATAAGTCAGTCAGTCAATCCAGTTTCTCTAGTCCATTAAGTCAGTCAGTCAATCCAGTTTCTCCAGTCCATTAAGTCAGTCAGTCAATCCAGTTTCTCCAGTCAGGTCAGTCAGTCAATCCAGTTTCTCCAGTCAAGTCAGTCAGTCAATCCAGTTTCTCCAGTCCATTAAATCAGTCAGTCAATTCAGTTTCTCCAGTCCATTAAGTCAGTCAGTCAATCCAGTTTCTCTAGTCCAGTCAGTCAGTCAGTCAATCCAGTTTCTCTAGTCCAGTCAGTCAGTCAGTCTATCCAGTTTCTCTAGTCCAGTCAGTCAGTCAGTCTAGTATCTAAAGTCAAGTCAGGCTCTCCATTCTACCAAGACCAGTCAGCCTGTTTAGTGTCTCCAAACTGACTGTCCACTCTGATGCTCTGTGTATCTATTTATAGGGAACTTTATAATAAGGGAGGTCACTGCTCACTGTAGCAGTAGCACCAATCTTGCAGTCTATTCTCTTCCTCGCACACTTGCATACCGAGGCAGAAAATCCAGGATATGCTCCCGACCGGAGTCCTGTCAAGCGATGCAAGCCACTTAGCACACACAACAGTTTCCAGGTCCTCGCACATACAACAGTTTCCATGTCCCATCACACACAACAGTTTAAATGTCCCAGCACACACAACAGTTTCCATGTCCTCGCACACACAACAGTTTAAATGTCCCAGCACACACAACAGTTTCCATGTCCTCGCACATACAACAGTTTCCATGTCCTCGCACATACAACAGTTTCCAGGTCCTCGCACATACAACAGTTTCCATGTCCTCGCACATACAACAGTTTCCAGGTCCTCGCACATACAACAGTTTCCATGTCCCATCACACACAACAGTTTCCATGTCCCATCACACACAACAGCTTCCATGTCCTCGCACACACAACAGTTTCCATGTCCTCGCACATACAACAGTTTCCATGTCCCATCACACACAACAGTTTCCATGTCCCAGCACACACAACAGTTTCCATGTCCCATCACACACAACAGTTTCCATGTCCTCGCACATACAACAGTTTCCAGGTCCTCGCACATACAACAGTTTCCATGTCCTTGCACATACAACAATTTCCAGGTCCTCGCACATACAACAGTTTCCATGTCCTCGCACATACAACAGTTTCCATGTCCCATCACACACAACAGTTTCCGTGTCCTCGCACACACAACAGTTTCCATGTCCTCGCACATACAACAGTTTCCATGTCCCATCACACACAACAGTTTCCATGTCCCATCACACACAACAGTTTCCATGTCCCATCACATACAACAGTTTCCATGTCCCATCACACACAACGGTTTCCATGTCCCATCACACACAACAGTTTCCATGTCCCATCACACACAACAGTTTCCATGTCCCAGCACACGCAACAGTTTCCATGTCCCATCACACACAACAGTTTCCATGTCCCATCACACACAACGGGTTTCCATGTCCCATTACACACAACAGTTTCCATGTCCCATCACATACAACAGTTTCCATGTCCCATCACACACAACAGTTTCCATGTCCCATCACACACAACAGTTTCCATGTCCATCACACACAACAGTTTCCATGTCCCAATCACAGCAAACAGTTTCCATGTCCCATCACACGCAACAGTTTTCCATGTCCCATCACACACAACAGTTTCATGTCCCATCACACACAACAGTTTCCAGTCCCATCACACACAACAGTTTCCATGTCCCATCACACACAACAGTTTCCATGTCCCATCACACACAACAGTTTCCATGTCCCATCACACACAACAGTTTCCATGTCCCATCACACACAATAGTTTCCATGTCCCATCACACACAACAGTTTCCATATCCCATCACACACAACAGTTTCCATGTCCCATCACATACAACAGTTTTCATGTCCTCGCACATACAACAGTTTCCATGTCCCATCACACACAACAGTTTCCATGTCCCATCACACACAACAATTTCCATGTCCCATCACACACGACAGTTTCCATGTCCTTGCACATACAACAATTTCCAGGTCCTCGCACATACAACAGTTTCCATGTCCTCGCACATACAACAGTTTCCATGTCCCATCACACACAACAGTTTCCATGTCCCATCACACACAACAGTTTCCATGTCCTCGCACACACAACAGTTTCCATGTCCTCGCACATACAACAGTTTCCATGTCCCATCACACACAACAGTTTCCATGTCCCATCACACACAACAGTTTCCATGTCCTCGCACACACAACAGTTTCCATGTCCTCGCACATACAACAGTTTCCATGTCCCATCACACACAACAGTTTCCATGTCCATGCACACACAACAGTTTACCATATCCCATCACACACACACAGTTCCATGTCCTCGCACATACAACAGTTTTCCAGGTCCTCGCATCACAGTTTCACACATACAGTTTTTCAGGTCCTCGCACATACAACAGTTTCCATGTCCCATCACACACACAACAGTTTCCATGTCCCATCACACACAACAGTTTCCATGTCCTCGCGCACACACAGTTTCACACACAACAACAGTTTCCATGTCCCATCACACACAACAGTTTCCATGTCCCAGCACACACAACAGTTTCCATGTCCCCATCACACACAACAGTTTCCATGTCCCATCACATACAACAGTTTCAGGTCCTCGCACATACAACAGTTTCCATGTCCCATGCACACACAACAATTTCCAGGTCCTCGCACATACAACAGTTTCCATGTCCTCGCACATACAACAGTTTCCATGTCCCATCACACACAACAGTTTCCATGTCCCATCACACACAACAGTTTCCGTGTCCTCACACACACAACAGTTTCCATGTCCTCGCACATACAACAGTTTCCATGTCCCATCACACACAACAGTTTCCATGTCCCATCACACACAACAGTTTCCATGTCCCATCACATACAACAGTTTCCATGTCCCATCACACACAACGGTTTCTATGTCCCATCACACACAACAGTTTCCATGTCCCAGCACACGCAACAGTTTCCATGTCCCATCACACACAACAGTGTCCATGTCCCATCACACACAACAGGTTTCCATGTCCCATCACACACAACAGTTTCCATGTCATATCACATACAACAGTTTCCATGTCCCATCACACACACAGTTTTCCATGTCCCCCATCAACACACAAACAGTTTCCATGTCCCATCACACACACACAACAGTTTCCCATCACACCAACAGTTTCCACATCACACACAGTTTCCATGTCCCATCACACACAACAGTTTCCATGTCCCATCACACACAACAGTTTCCATGTCCCATCACACACAACAGTTTCCATGTCCCATCACACACAACAGTTTCCATGTCCCATCACACACAACAGTTTCCATGTCCCATCACACACAACAGTTTTCCATGTCCCATCACACACAACAGTTTCCATGTCCCATCACACAACAACATGTTTCCATACAACAGTCCCATCACACACAACAGTTTCCATGTCCCATCCCACACACAACAGTTTCCATGTCCCATCACACACAACAGTTTCCATGTCCCATCACACACAACAGTTTCCATGTCCCATCACACACAACAGTTTCCATGTCCCATCACACACAACAGTTTCCATGTCCCATCACACACAACAGTTTCCATGTCCCATCACACACAACAGTTTCCATGTCCCATCACACACAACAGTTTCCATGTCCCATCACACACAACAGTTTCCATGTCCCATCACACACAACAGTTTCATGTCCCATCACATGTTTCCATGTCCCATCACACACAACAGTTTTCCATGTCCCATCACACACAACAGTTTCCATGTCCCATCACACACAACAGTTTCCATGTCCCATCACACACAACAGTTTCCATGTCCCATCACACACAACAGTTTCCATGTCCATCACACACAACAGTTTCCATCACACCACAAACAGTTTCCATGTCCCATCACACACAACAGTTTCCATGTCCTCGCACACACAACAGTTTCCATGTCCCATCACACACAACAGCTTCTATGTCCACACCTTTCTGTCACGTTTGTCACGTCCTATCATATCAGTCAGGTGTCGTCCAAACAGTGAAGAATGATACGTCTCCAAAACTCTCTGTTTTTTGCCCTCATTATCGCTCTATACAAATGCTTTCCGTCCATTTCCTAATGTTATCATCCTAACTGTATCGATGTTTGCCTTGTGTTCTATTGGTTTTAACTGGTTACTCTAGTATAGCTTTTATTAGAGTGGTATGTCTTTTAATGTAACCAAAACATTTACTTTTTAAAAATTTCCATCAGCGACCCTCTTTTCATTCTGTGTACCTTTAGAAGCTTTTTTGAATGTTGAATTAAGAATCAACATCACAGGACACCCCCATACGCGCCCCGTCCTCATCTTCAGCAGCAAGCGAAGAGTTAAAATTCTAATGGTACCAGTAACTGATTGTGTATCCGTCTCGCCTTTCCTCTGAGTGTCGAGAGTCAGCCAGATCTCCTTGTAACTCCTCACATTCCATTCTCCTCAGACCGTAATGAGCCATCTGTTCCTCGGCACTGTTCATTCGCTCCCAAATGGCCCTCGCAACATCCAGCTTGTCATATATCAGTTCACCACCAAGTGGTGCAGAACCGGCCAGTCTATCTGCATGCTCATTTCCCAACACACCAGCATGACATAGGAGAAAATATCCAAAGGATGCTAACTCCCCAGGACCTCTGAAGTAATTTGTGCTACTGGACTTTTGCCACAAATGAAGAGGCCAACCAGGAGGAACAACCAGAAGGAACAACCAGAAGGAACAACCAGAAGGAACAACCAGAAGGAACAACAAGAAGGAACAACCAGAATCTAAACATATTGACGCTGTTCTGTCTTTCTGGGCAGCCGCCGTGGTGCAGCGGTTAGACGCTCGCCTGCGGATCCGAAGGTCGTGGGTTCGGGTCCTGATGTAGCCTGAATATGTTTACAAATGACCTTGGTTCCAGGTGACCCACTCGTAAATGGATACCAGGTTCAAGTCCTGGGAAGTAAAGGCGCCTGGCATGTTGACTACACATTGAGCACATCATCCAACGAGTACGGAAAGGTATATAGGGTATATGTTTAGCGCTGTAAGCCCAATACGGTCGGCTTCCTGAATCGAGCAATTATAAAACAAACATAATAAGAGAATATAAATGTAAATTCTTTCAGTACCCTGTGACTCACTACACGTTGATTGTTTAGTCCAAAGACAGCATCCACTTCCGACTCTCTTTCATCAGATAGTTGTTACATTACCATATAATACTTTGTCTGCGTTTTATTGTTATTATCTATTGAAATAGTAATCTTCATGATAATCATTATCGTTATTGTCATTATAATCAGCACTATCATCATCATTAACATAATTATTATCATCACCACCATCACATTTGCTATCAGCATAAAAAATTATCATAATCAAAAGCGACATCTAGTGGTAATATAAACATGAAATGCTAAACTATCCATCAATCTTGCATTCACTTTTTCTTCCCTACTCAGGTCGGTCAATCGTCGTCCACTAAACTACGACACCAACATGGCCACGTTGGTCCGTGAGTCAGGTGATGTCTCAGACCCCAGCAATGACTCACCGGCAGACAGGATGATACAGCGTGACACTGGTCTTCAAGAAATCACAACTAAATTTGAAAACGATTTCAGCATTGAACCAGATGCAGATCTGAACCTCGATCTTTCAGATTCTACCCCAAGAGACTCAGACACTGCCTCAAATTCCAGCAGTTTCCCCGAAGTGGATGAGAATCTAGAAGACAACAGCGATGACAGTACAAAACCAAAGAAAAACATTAACAATGGGGATAAGCCAAAGTCACTTAACGATAGCTCTTCGTTGAGATCTGCAGAAGAAGAACCGGATGCACATCTGAAATCGGAAGTGAAAGGTTCCAAGAAGAAAAAGGCCAAAGACAATTCTAAAACTGCTTCCGATGCGGAAAGTTTGGGCAGCAAAAAGGAGTCTTCCGCCTCCTCGATGAGTAAAAACCCGTTAAAACTGCTCAAGAGATTGACAAAATTCGATAAATCCAGCAAGAGAAAGTCAAGTTTCAAGTAAGTGAAACTGGTTTACTCTCTTACCAGTAATGAAAAGTGTTCTTCTGACGGCAGTATGAAAACTGCAAAAGATGCTCGGAACCCCACCCCCCCCCCCCCCCCCCCCCCCCCCACACTCCCGCCCCCACTCCCCACCCCCACCTCCTCCTCTCAGGCTGTCGTCATGAAGTTAACATTCAGGTGTGGGTGGGGTGGGGAGGTCGGGCCTCAACTTGACCTCATCTCCTTTTACAAATTTTCCAGATAGAAGTTAAGGGAGAGAGGCTTTCTAGACATTCCCCCCCCCCCCCCCGCCAAAACAAAACATTATTGGAGGGGGGGGGGGGGTGTGTCTAAATACCGCCAAAGCTGGCCAGAATGCAGTGACCTTTGAGAAACCATTGGTCACACAGCAGTCCCTGACCACTTGTCAAGCATTACCATTTTTTCCTAATCCAGTTGTCCAACAAAAATTCCAAACTTGATGCTTTTTCAGCTGCCCGGAGGCCTGCTATATGAAGGAAGGTACCTTGGCTGTCTTATATGGTTTCCATTTATTTGTGGTGTGTAGTCACACCTGATATTTCATTAACATTTGTCAATAATGGCGCTTTCATACACCAATGTCTAGCTATGAGTATTTACTGTTTAAACTGTTTTTTCTTATTGTCCTATCAGACTTCAAATGTTGTATTTAATAAACTGTGATATTTTGGTCCAACAATTATTTAATCAGTTAATTGTTACCACGGGCCTTATTGTGAGCTATGGGTGTATTCTCTCTTCTCTCTAAAAGTTTAATCCTGTTACATTTAAATGCAACTATTTACAAATCTTTGACCATTTTAGAGAAGAATATCTTTGGAAGACGAGAGGAAGACCGTGGAACAGACGGACAGACGGTGTAGATGCATGTTGCAAAAACTGAACACTCACCCAAGCCTCTAGGGAAACGCAAGACTGTGACAGAAAATTAAGACACTCGACTACAATCGGTAACTATGCATCGATCAAAGACGAAGAAGAAAACCATTTAAAAACTATTTACCATTTGTATACCATAACCTTTCAATTAACTATTTACCAATTACAAACCAGTAACCATCTACAATAACAGACCATTTACAAACTATTTACAAGTTACAAACCAGTTATCTGTTTGTTTTTAAGTATTCGAGTTTCCTTTGTCCATATTCTTCTTTGTGCCGCTATGCTCTGAGGTTTCATAGATGACTGGTATCCGAGCTAGGGTTCGCTTGCTTGCCCTGTGTGCTTTTATGTTGTGGGGTCTCAAGGTATTAGTCTTCTTCTTCTTCGATCCTTCTCTCAGAAAACTTACATCAGGAGGTCTTTGTGAAAGCTATGGTGAAGTCCATATCTTCTCCTGAACTATACAACCTTGTCTCCATTGTGGTTGGAACAGGCCAGATTGGGCGGGTCTCTATTGGCAGCATACAGTTGACAGTGTTGGATCACATGCTCATCATTTTCGGGTGCCACGCTGCAGGGACACGTCTTCGTGTTTTCTACACCGAAAAATTTGAACATATGTTGACGAAGTTTGTTGTGCTCAGTCCTTAGTCTGAATATTATACACTTCCCTCTCTAGAGAGGCGATCAAGCGAGTCTTGGGGAGAGAATTTTGTATGTTTATCCAGCCACCTTTCTTGGATACTATATTGTCATAAGCGCATTACATAAATCTACAATAACAATAAGTTTGAAACAGTACATACGAAATCACTTAACTGACATATCTCCGATATAACTCACATTGCATTAAGATCAACCGTACTAAAACGGTCCTTGCCTTTCGAGTCTGTGGCGATAAAATCGATTCCTCTTCAAAAAGTATTTTCACAAACTGCCGACAGCAACATCCCGGCCTAGCCTAGATATGTTACCCACAAGTAGAAGTAGAAGTAAATGCATTATGGTGACCAAAGCATGCGAGCTGTTCTGCAAAAAGCAAACTACGAAGCTTCTTCTTCTTCTTTTTCTCTTTCTTCTCTTCCACCTTTTACCTCATCGAAGTGTCGGAGGGAGATGTAATGTTCGTTGATGAGATCTGTCAAGAGCACTATTAAGACTGATGTTCATTTCTATAAGGCTGTTCTTAATGCCATCACTCCATATTTTCCGAGGTCTTCCACTCGCTCTATACCCGTTGTAACGTTTTAGTGTAGCTCGCTGTGGCGGATAGTACCAGGGCAGTCTTGTTAGGAGTCCAAATCACTTAATTTGTTGTTCTTTGATGACCTGTAAGACTGGCTTTATTCCTAGCATTCGTCTGATTTCATGATTTCGTATTGTCTTTTCCTTGAAACTCCTGCAGCTCTTTTAAGGCATTTCATCTCTGTTGTCACAATTTTAAATTCATTGAAGGATGTAAGTGTCCACGTTTGGCATTGATAACATAATGAAGCACACGCCTAAAACCCAGTGACCCTAAACACAAAGAAGCATTATGTTTCTAAAGGTCGTAGCTTTTGCACTTTAATCGTTATGTACCTCTAATATGTCCTATATATTTAAGGTTACGGCCATCAAATATAGCCACTTAAATGACGGAGTCAAAAAATCTACCGAGAACTGTCTTATTCATCTCCTGGGCACCAATACGCCTAGGGGATTTAATATCTAATAGATATATTTCATGTCTTTGAGTTACGGCTCCTTTCCGAGCAACTTTCTCTGGCCAGTTTTTATTTTCTGTAGCCAAACACATGTCAGATTTTCTACTGGTCGGACAAAAATGTGACGTCTATTGGAGATATTTCAGTGAAATGATTAATGCGTATTCTTGTTCATACTTGTGGTACTGTAGATTGATGTTAATTTGCTGATGAAGGTTCTCTAGCCAAAACGTTCGCTTGTCGTATAAGTTTGTGATATTGTGAAGCTGTTTCTATTTTTCGTGCGGTTTTGTATTTGTTCAGGGTTGTTTCACAATTCACAAGCTGTATTTTTACAGAGATCCCTAGATTCTAATGACTCTCTCGGTAGTCCTCTAGCCATTCAGCAGAGAGAGAGAGAGAGAGAGAGAGAGAGAGAGAGAGAGAGAGAGAGAGAGAGAGAAGGAGGGACAGAGAGAGAGAGAAAGAAAGAGAGAGAGAGAGAGAGACAGACTATGGTATATTGGATCAAACACACCGCAATGAAGACGATCCTCTGACTAAACATTAAAGAGAAAAGAGAAAAAGAGAGAGACAGTTTTGTAAGACTTTATCCCTAAATAAAGACGTCAGTTTCGCTACGATTGTAGTGGACAAACTACCTCAAGTGTTTGTGGTCAAGTATCTAGGTCACCGGGAGGTTCCTGGGGTCAGCGGGCTGCAGCATATCCGCAAACCTGTGGACGAGATGGTGCAGCAAGTTAGAGCTAAGTTTGACGCCAAGGAAGAAGTAAGTTGACATTTGGGTTCTTGATTTATAACGTACCCAAAACACGAAATCCCCGTGGGAAATCCACAGCTTACCTGACAGTCCATTATTTCAAGGAGTGGAAGTGTGCTGTTGTGTGGTGCTTTTTTGAGTGTTCATCTAGTGTCTTCTAATGCTCACCCTAACCCTAACCCTAAACTTGGCTGTAGATAAATCGCGAGAAACTACAACCTGAACACCCTCGAATTTATTGGGAATGCTCCCGTGACGTTGTCGTGACGTCAGGGGTAAGTTATAAATTAAGTACCGACATTTGAAGTGAATGAATTCATTCTTTTCTTCATCACTTTTGTCGCCTTATTAAAAGTATTATCTAAAGTCAATATCGCTGTCAACATAGTCATCTTAGTCATCGTCTGTGTCTTGACAACTACTGCTACTACCAGCATTACCACCACGACTACTACAACCTTCACCACAACCACCATTACCACCACTACTACTACCACGACTACAGTCACTACTACTACAACCACCACGACAACCACCTTCACCACGACTACTAGTACCATCACACAATCATCACCACCACCAATACTACTAATACCACCACTTCACCATCCCCACCACTACTACTGCGGCCTTTACCATCCCCACCACTACTATTACCGCACCCATCACTACTACTGCCGCCATCACCACCACCACCACTACTACTACCACCACTATAAGCACTACTACTGTTACTATGACTACTACTATACTACACTAGTACTACCACTACTGCTTCTGCTACAACTACTACATCTTCACCATCATTGCTATTATTTTTGTTATAATTTTAATGGTTAATATTCTTTCACCTGTCAGGTAAGACTGCCACTTCTCTACGTTGTCGTCTCCGAGAAAGGCTTGGAACTCCGGGAGCACCAAAGCAACAAGGAAAAAGGCACTGCTCCACTAGGCCTCATGCCTATCGACTTCATCTCCTATGGCGTTCAGGACATCAAGTACTGGAAAGTGTTTACCTGCATCGTTGTCCGGTCCCTCTCCTGGCAGATGCGCTCAGCTACTTGTCATGCTTTCTTCTGCGACTCCCCTCATAGCGGACGCAAGATGGCTCTATCTCTAGGAGCGGCCTTCAACGTCTACGCCAAGAAACTGAAAGCTGATGGAAAAAGTCATAATTTTCAAGTAGAGCTTCGGCCGCCTGACGAAATTGTCGACGAGATATCTGAATGTGATGCTTGAAGTTCTGGGAGAAATTACTGATTCCATTAACGTGTGTACCAATAGCTGGTTAGCTGTATGACCAGACTGAGTCAGAGGTGCCCCAACCTGATAGGTACTTTGGGCCCCCAAAACATTAGAAAAATAATAATGATAATAAAATTGCACATTTTAACCAGGCTTACCACCCCCTCCACCGAGCCCTAAAATTATTAAGGCCCTAGACGCCTCCCTACCACCCACAATGTTTTCTTTGTATCAGCGCCTCTGCTCTGTGTCTTGTATTAATGATGTGCGGCAGTATAGACACACGGGATTCTTGAGGTTTGAACAACTGGATTAACATCATGGCACACGGGTAGTAACCCATAAGTGTTCCGTTCTCCTTCTAACTCAAGTCTGAGTCTGAAGAAGCTCAGCACAGGCTCTGTAGCACCAGCGAGGATCCTGAAATATTTTGCGTAGATTTTTTTTTTAACTCCACATTTTGCCCGGCCGATCAGTTAGGCTACCCTTTTCGATTTCCAACTGCCAATGGATTTTTTACGTGCGTAACATTGCACACGGGCGTCAGGTCTCACTACCCAGAGACCAGGGGGAATTACTAGAAGTCTAAGTCCACGTGAAAAAATCCCAGCTCTCTCCAAGGATTGAACCCGGACCCTCTAGCACTTGAGGCGGACACCATGCCTCGAGACCACGCAGCCTCCCTAGACGGGTCTCAGTTGAACGGTACCACTTTCAGCAGTTGTAACTCTTGTGTGCCAAAGTATGCTAATTCATCATGTCAAATGCTAGATTATAACATGATTATTGTGTGACACAGAAGGGGTATTGAATCATCTGTGACATTGATGTAAAATATAAGAGTTATAGGGTCAGTGGTGACATTGATGTAAAATATAAGAGTTATGGGGTCAGTGGTGACATTGATGTAAAATATAGGAGTTATGGGGTCAGTGGTGACATTGATGTAAAATATAAGAGTTATGGGGTCAGTGGTGACATTGATGTAAAATATAAGAGTTATGGGGTCAGTGGTGACATTGATTTAAAATATAAGAGTTATGGGGTCAGTGGTGACATTGATGTAAAATATAAGAGTTATGGGGTCAGTGGTGACATTGATGTAAAATATAAGAGTTATGGGGTCAGTGGTGACATTGATGTAAAATATAAGAGTTATGGGGTCAGTGGTGACATTGATGTAAAATATAAGAGTTATGGGGTCAGTGGTGACATTGATGTAAAATATAAGAGTTATGGGGTCAGTGGTGACATTGATGTAAAATATAAGAGTTATGGGGTCAGTGGTGACATTGATGTAAAATATAAGAGTTATGGGGTCAGTGGTGACATTGATGTAAAATATAAGAGTTATGGGGTCAGTGGTGACATTGATGTGGTATATAGGAGTTGTTGGGGTCAGTGGTGACAATGATGTGGTATATAGGAGTTGTGGGGTCAGTGGTGACATTGATGTAGTATATAAGAGTTATGGGGTCAGTGGTGACATTGATGTGGTATATAGGAGTTGTGGGGTCAGTGGTGACATTGATGTGGTATATAGGAGTTGTGGGGTCAGTGGTGACATTGATGAAGTATATAGGAGTTGTGGGGTCAGTGGTGACATTGATGTGGTATATAGGAGTTATGGGGTCAGTGGTGACATTGATGTGGTATATAGGAGTTGTGGGGTAAGTGGTGACATTGATGTGGTATATAGGAGTTGTGGGGTCAGTGGTGACATTGATGTGGTATATAGGAGTTATGGGGTCAGTGGTGACATTGATGTGGTATATAGGAGTTATGGGGTCAGTGGTGACATTGATGTGGTATATAGGAGTTATGGGGTCAGTGGTGACATTGATGTGGTATATAGGAGTTGTGGCTTCAGTGGTGACATTGATGTGGTATATAGGAGTTGTGGGGTCAGTGATGACATTGATGTGGTATATAGTGGTATATAGGAGTTATGGGGTCAGTGGTGACATTGATGTGGTATATAGGAGTTGTGGGGCAAGTGGTGACATTGATGTGGTATATAGGAGTTATGGGGTCAGTGGTGACATTGATGTGGTATATAGGAGTTATGGGGTCAGTGGTGACATTGATGAGGCATATAGGAGTTGTGGGGTCAGTGGTGAGATTGATGTGGTATATAGGAGTTATGGGGTCAGTGGTGACATTGATGTGGTATATAGGAGTTATGGGGTCAGTGGTGACATTGATGTGGTATATAGGAGTTATGGGGTCGTGGTGACAATAATGTGGTATATAGGAGTTATGGGCTCAGTGGTGACATTGATGTGGTATATAGGAGTTATGGAATCAGTGGTGACATTGATGTGGTATATAGGAGTTGTGGCTTCAGTGGTGACATTGATGTGGTATATAGGAGTTATGGGGTCAGTGGTGACATTGATGTGGTATATAGGAGTTGTGGCTTCAGTGGTGACATTGATGTGGTATAAAGGAGTTGTGGGGTCAGTGGTGACATTGATGTGGTATATAGGAGTTATGGGGTCAGTGGTGACATTGATGTGGTATATAGGAGTTGTGGCTTCAGTGGTGACATTGATGTGGTATATAGGAGTTGTGGGGTCAGTGGTGACATTGATGTGGTATATAGGAGTTGTGAGGTCAGTGGTGACATTGATGTGGTATATAGGAGTTGTGGGGTCAGTGGTGACATTGATGTGGTATATAGGAGTTGTGGGGTCAGTGGTGACGTTGATGTGGTATATAGGAGTTGTGGGGTCAGTGGTGACATTGATGTGGTATATAGGAGTTGTGGGGTCAGTGGTGACATTGATGTGGTATATAGGAGTTATGGGGTCAGTGGTGACATTGATGTGGTATATAGGAGTTGTGGGGTCAGTGGTGACATTGATGTGGTATATAGGAGTTATGGGGTCAGTGGTGACATTGATGGGATACAGAAGAATTATGGGGTCAGTGGTAACATTATTGTATTACAGAAGAGTTATGGAGTCAATGGTGACAATAATGTGCCTAAAAGAGTTAATTTAAGCAAGGAACTATTATGTTTATGCTACACATCCTAAGAACTGTTTACATTAAAACACAATGTTAGTAAGTACTAACCTATGGTAACAAAAACTTAATTTGTTGATTGAAAACTCCACTGTAATATTAAGGGTGTACAGAAAGTTGAATGTACCCTTGTGTGAAAAGTCTGTGAAAAGTGTGGGAAAAGCGTGTGAAAAGTGTGTGAAAAGCGTGTGAAAATGGTGTGAAAAGTTTGTCAGTGCCTGCGTGTCTGTTATTATCGTGTTACGGCAGTGATTGATTTTGGGTTAAGAAGCGGTCAGTCTTCATATCTTCTAGAGCTCTACATGCAAGCCGGATCGATGGTCCCTTTCTCCGTGGACTTGACTTCTTAACATTATATCTAGGCTGGTCTGAAAGTTTTCCCGTTTTCATTTTTGATGAATCGTGATTTATCACAGAAGGGTTCTGATCGGCATAAATAGGCAATCCTCAGCTGAGGATTGAACCCGGATTGTCCCTAATCTATCTGTCAATATTCTCTTTATGTCCTTCTTGACACAGGGAATTTATAAATGATCTCTGTTGTCCCCGGTCTATTCTTTTCTGCATTAATTTTGCATTCCCTCTTTGGGCTCTGGGACATGATTTTAGATTTTAATTTGTGTGTGTATGTGTGTGTGCGGGGGAGGGGGGGGGGTATAAGCCAACTGCCCCTAACAAGTATAGTAAACAAGTTGACTGAGTATAAATATTTCCTTAAAAGTCGGAGTGCAAACGTCTGCAAATAAGTCACATCAGTTAAACAGCTAACTGATAGGAGATCATTCTAGTGAAATGCATTTAGGCAGTTAACCTCACATTGCCCTGGTTCAGTGTGAAGAATTTAGCTGCGGTCCTACTATTGTTCCTTTATAGATGACGGATGTTTCAGTACTTGTCGGTCGATGATTAGTAAATTGAACGTGGTATTACCTTTGGGTTCTGGGGAAAGAACTGAAGAATAAACGCTGTCATTTCATTTGGTTGTTTGTTGATTTATGGAGTGTACCAGATGTCCTGATTGGGTACCAGAACTTGTGGGCTCAGGTACAGTGAGTCCCCCTCACGCCAATTCCCCCCCCCCCCCTAATGCAGCGAAGACTCATAGCCAAAATACTAAGGCGGTGGAGAGGAGTACTGCCTCGAAAATATTTTAGTAATTGTTCTAATAATGTGTAAGTCCCAACAAACATAAAACAAAAATACAGTTACATAAACATAGCAAAATCAAAAAGCATTGGGAAGAAAAGAAGAAAATATAGGGTCCCATACCACGATGTTAATGAACTAGGGGGTGGCCACTTATATGCTTTTTTCTTCTTCTTTTTCTTTAGCATTCTGAGCCCTTAAAGCTTTTTGTTGCAGATATCTCCCGCCTCCTAATCTCTCTGGCTAGCCTTCTCTTTCCGGTTAGTGACACCAAGTGTTTGCAGGTCTGTCTGGAAATTATATCTCCATCGTCTTCTTGATCTGCCTCGGGGTCTACGACCATTCAGCTTCCCCCAGTAAATAGTTTTCACCTCTCTGTCATCTGATATTCTCTCAAAGCTTCAACGTTCCAGTTTCGCTTTTCGTTTAAATCGATTCGAAATCTGTTTCGCGACAAAAAGTTTGAGTCCTCAACTCGGAGAACCAGGGTGTCTTTCTTTGTCTGTTCTCTACACTTCGACCTGTCAGGCTTAGGAGACTCTGCTGGTAGCTAGCGCCGGCATAGCTCTCAGGGTAGGTGAGAAATACAAGCGCCAGACATTCATGTAGCAGACTAGAGAGATCACTGGGTGGGCCACGAATGAAAATTTGGATGAATTTTTTTCTGCCATGAAAACATTAGTGATCAGTGAATAAAACGGATTATCATCCCAGCACTCTAGACAAATCCATTGGTGCTCCGATCTCCTCCTTAAATGCTCCACAAGTGTAAAACAACTGATGACGCCTGTTTTGTGTTGGCTAATGAAACGTCTTGTCCCCTTAGTGAAATGTTCATTTCTTGCAGCTCCAGGCTGCACCCCTATATCTATCAGTCTAGACAGGGATACGGAGTCATGTCCTTTGGCGTGCTCATCTGTACGGTAAGTGCAGCGCATGGCATTGATAGCATCACTTCTGTCCAGTACTGGACCAGCCATAGCAACTGCAGTGTCAGCAAGATAGTCTGCACGCTCGTTTCCTTGTTTAAGAGGACACCCGCATGACCTGGCACAAAGGTGAAGGTTAGGGCAGATATTCGTGAAGTGCTTGGTGTTTCAATCCATTCTTGCCTGATAAAGCCAGCTTGGATTTTTAAAGCATATTCATAAGACAACGAGAGAAGATGCTTGACAGTCTTGTTGCATGGCATGGAGGTGTGTCGGCACACGAACTGATACATGCTGCAGGAGATCGCAGATTATGGAGAGGCATGATCGCCCACGCCAGTCGGCAATGCACCTGATGATGATAGAGTCACTAAGAATCCATGAAAACATTGCACACTGTCAGTGCACATTTACAGCCAAGATCGCTGGAATTTCTGGTTGACGCACGTTCTGCACTGACAAGAAACCAGACGCAAAACTCAACACACCATGGAAGGGAGGACAGGGAGAAATAGATTGCGACCATGGTGGACCACACCATTTCACGGGGAAACTGACAGAGGAAAACAACAAGAACAACAACAACGCAAAACTCTATAACCATGCCGTGGTGAAACCAAACATCGCCTACAATGTTCTTAATGTTACTACCAAGTGTGTTAACCTAGCGATTGTTCATTTCTATTTGGGAAACGATGAAGTTTCTGTTGTAGTCTTGTAAGTAATGTTTTGTAACTTTATCAATTGTAACTCCTTTGATTTTGTTTTGTCATTGTACCGTGTTTATTTGTCAACCATTTACGCATGTGTTAATGTGTCTTGTTTATTTCGTCGTCCTTTTAAATCTGTATGTCACTTAATCCTAATTAATTGTCGCCATTTGATGCCGTTTCGTCAATGTATGTAAATGGTTTCGAAATGTTAAGCCTAACTTGTGTCTGGAACCTGGCTATTTCTCACAAGAAATGTGGTCAAATCAGCAAATGAATCAATCAGTCTGTAAGGAATTATTTGTGTAGTATTGTCTATTCTATGTATGGGCTGAAGAAGGTTCTATAGCCGCAACAACCACGTTTTGTTTGTTATATAGTGAAGCTCGTTGATTTACTTATGTTCGATTTTATATATTTCCCTTAAGGAATTAAACGTTTATGAACACAATTTTGAATTGAACATCCGTCTATCTAGCGCAGTGGCTAGAGTTCGCTAACTACTGGGCCGAAGATGTTGACACCAAATCAATCGAAGCATATTTCTTGTTTACAAATTGACTTTGCCTCCCTGTTCACCTTAGTCTAAATAAGGAACCAGATAAAATCATGCCAAGTCAAGCCATTGGCGATGTAAAGGTAAAGGTAAAATCGGGAGATGTGAACCAGCGTCATTGCACACGGTTATAAACCATAAGTGCTCTGCCACCAGGTCGGACAGCTGATAAGAAACTGTCCGCCTATGTCGCCATTCGCACGGAACTCTGTAGCTACAGCGACGTTCCTCGGATGTTATGTTGACCACACCAGTAATCCAGTGTCCAGCGGTATATAAATGTCCAGGTCAAGCACTTTCAGTCAGATGAGTCAAAGAGGTCCACATGAAAAGATCCTTCACTTTTTCATTTTCCCACTCCAATTATATTTTCGGAACATGCAAGAACTCGGGCTGACTGACTTTCTACCCCACCAGGACATCACACAAGCGATAAACACCCGATGACACAAAGTGCCACCATGCGGATGAGGATCACCGTGGAGAGGTCCCAGAAACCGCGTTCAGACAATTGGCCATATTGATGGCCTGCCTATATTGCGGCCCCTGGCAAAAGCCAGAGTGGGGCTTCAAATAACAAAAAGTTACGTCCTAAGAAGGACGTAAGGAATATATAAGAACTGGGGCCCAGCTACCCACTTATTATTGACGAAGTCGGGCCAGGACACTGTGATTGGACAGGAAATAGTGTGATGCGTCTTAATCTTTGAGACGCGCAAGTTTAAGCGGCAGGGGTGTCAGCTTGGTGCACCAGGTTGTATTGTGTCAACGATCTTACTGGCGACCACGAGTGATTTATATTACAGGACGTGAGCTTTTTTAACGACCCTATAACATGCAAAACTAGCCCTATTTCCTCAACCCCCCCCCCCCCTCTTCCCAACCGGCTACTGTTATACGGGAGCTCAGTCATATCTGACCAAGACCTGACATGGACAGCCCGTGTGTACAACATACATTTTAGGTGTGGTGAAGGGCGGGGTGGGATTCGGGGGAAGGGGAAGGTTGGGCAGTGTCTGTCAGTCTGAAGATTTACGGCCGCAAGGACAGTGCAATCGCCAAGAACTGTGCCAGTTATAAAGTTTGTTCATGACCCCAACAGAAAATATGTATCATCATCTCACCGAAAAATCCAAACTCTGTTTCCGACATGAAAGCTTAGCGATGAAACTACCCGGCCAGCCTCACTTTCCTGGTAGCAATCAAATCCGCTACATAAGCACAACCTAAGCTCTGCCAGACTGTGCCAGCATCTCCTTTTTTCTCCTTGTGAGACCCTGATAAATACATCATTTCTGGCCCCTACAACCCTCCAGCCATCGTAAAATTGCTGTTACATCATCATCCTCAATGTTCATTCACCAAGGTATTATATATTTCTCAAGCAATCTCCACTATCCATTTTCAGTTCCCTCAACAACGGATGCTAATGTAGATAGAACATCAGCTATTATTGCTGCGTGACCAGGGTTGTAGATTACTAAAGTTCCTACTACGTATATCTGTATATGAGTATGTATGTGTATGTGTGGGTGGGAATGTAAGAGTATGTGTACGTGTGTGTGTGTGGTGTGTGTGTGTGTGTGTGTGTGTGTGTGTGTGTTTTTGAGTATGTAAGATTGTGTATACCTGATGTGTGTATGCATTTTTATATAATGTATATTTTTTTTTTATACAAAACATGCATTATTGATAACAGGCATTGGTACTCTGAAAGATGAGTGCCTAGAAGAGCCAAATGATAGACGGGCCTGCGTGTCCAATTTGTAACCCTTTGAAAATAAAGTTTGTTCGTACGGTTGTTCCCCTTCTCTACTTTTATTTTTTATTTTTTTTACTGTTTGTCATCACCCAAATCAAAATACAGCGCTATTTAAGCTTATTGTAGTTTTTCAAAATAAGTGTTGCCGTGACACTCAATATGTAAAAAACGAAAATCTAAACATATACTTGGCTGTGTTTAGCTCATTTATACTTTTTCTGATATACTTAAAGATTTTGCTGGAGATGCGAAGTTTTTTTTTTTTAAATTTTGTGCGACGTTTTCAGCAGTAACAGTTAGTAACCATGCGGAGACCTCTAGATCATCTGCTATGGATCTGGGGCCGTGTAGTCGATTGTATCCCCTTTAAAACTGTTCGACTCTTTCAGAAGCAGAAAACTTACTCTACCTTTCTTGGTCATTCAAAACTAGTCTTAGATTTTGTTGTCTCCCATCGCTAATGTCGGCGACTATGGCAAAGGCGTTGCTAACGCACTTTGAAATCTGGGGTGCCGGGTTCGATCCCAGCTACTGGCGATTTGGAAATATACATTTTGCGTTACTTTCGACAGTGATATCCATAGCTGTCCGTTTATAGGCAATGGCAAACTAATGAAAGTAAATTTGCCTAGAGAAACCACACCAGCAAATAAACGCTGGGGTTGGTTCTGCAACGTTCTGTCAAGGAGACGCAACTAACTATGACAAATAAACATTTTTGTAATCCGAACGGTTAGTTTAAGTACACGTTTACCAGTGTCTCTGTTTACCTACTTTAGCCTAGAAGATCAGAAAAGATAAGAGGGAGAAAATATATCAGGAAAAGAAACACATACAGCATGTCAGATTTACAAAACTACTTAAATAAATAGAGGGCGCTGCGAAATTAATCTTCATCAGCAGAAAAGCGACAAGAAACAAACAGAGCAGGCAACGTACTCTGTTTGCTTATGTGTAGTTTGGTAAAGTTGAGATACACTTCATGTTCTTCTTACCCATTTATATCTATTCTCCTCCCAATCTGTTGCAATGTTTTTCAAGACAATGACATTCACCTCATTTGGATATTTACCTCCTTTACTGAGTTGAGTTTATACTGTTTTATGCACAGCTCATTTTGACTGATGAAGTTGCAGTGATAAATTTGAGTTGTGCTGAGTTTTAAGAACCGACATCATTGCACTTGGGACATTCCCATAAGCACTCCGTCACCATCTTCAGCAGCTACAGAAGAGTTTCAACTCCGAAGAAAATTTGGTTAGGACTGGAAGAGTTACCTGAGATTGAAAACACACTGAGACTATATTTCTGTTTGATCCGTTGCCGAGCAGCCCATGCCGTTGCTTAGCAATAGCTACCGCTGCAATGGCGTCGGTGTTTGTGGGGGATCTTCCTAGTGACGTCACAGAGGCAGACCTGTATACACAATTCTCGCAGCTAGGAACCGTTTCTTCCGTCAAGGTAAATTTCTTCCTTCTTTTCGTACTTCACGTTCACTGGCTGTAAATTACAGCGGAAATGTATAGTTGTTCGTCCACATCTAGACTTCAGTCTTGTCCCAAAACTTGATTTTGTTTTCGTTTTTATGACATATTCCACACTGCTAAAACACCCAAGCATCACTATGGCACTAAAACGACAACTGATAAATTGCATGTTTATACCAACCCTCTGCTACCAATGCCAAACCTGGTCCCTAACAAGAGCACAGGAGAAAAAGATCACGACGTGCGAAATGAGATGCTTACGTAAGGCTGCCAATGTCACAAGGAGAGACAGAGTTCGAAACGAGAACATTAGAGCAATTGTAGGAACCAC
>CAJHNH020000362.1:50000-51727 GCA_905116865.2 Candidula unifasciata
AGGAAAGCAGACTGTCTGCGGCAGTGATAGACAATAAATTAGGAGCCGACGGGTATAAGAAAGCAGACTGTCTGCGGCAGTGATAGACAATAAATTAGGAGCCGGCGGGTATAAGAAAGCAGACTGTCTGCGGCAGTGATAGACAATAAATTAGGAGCCGACGTGTATAAGAAAGCAGACTGTATGCGGCAGTGATAGACAATAAATTAGGAGCCGACGGGTATAAGAAAGCAGACTGTCTGCGGCAGTGATAGACAATAAATTAGGAGCCGACGGGTATAAGAAAGCAGACTGTCTGCGGCAGTGATAGACAATAAATTAGGAGCCGACGGGTATAAGAAAGCAGACTGTCTGCGGCAGTGATAGACAATAAATTAGGAGCCGACGGGTATAAGAAAGCAGACTGTATGCGGCAGTGATAGACAATAAATTAGGAGCCGACGGGTATAAGAAAGCAGACTGTATGCGGCAGTGATAGACAATAAATTAGGAGCCGACGTGTATAAGAAAGCAGATTGTCTGCGGCAGTGATAGACAATAAATTAGGAGCCGACGGGTATAGGAACTGTGACGTGACGCGTGGTTTAAATGTTTATGTTGTTGAGTAGGGATCTTCCTTTCAACACATTCTCTCCACTAGATACACCGACCTAAAATCTGAGCTATGTTGCTCTCAGACAAAGTCCTGGATATCCAAGAAAACAGCCATATTGGCTCGTTAAGTACTTTAACATTAGCTGCACTTGGTACCCACAAGAGAAGGCAAGGAATTTTAGATGTCTATAGCATTTTAGTATAATGAATTATTAGACAGGGCAAATGATTCCTCCGTCATCTACCTTCTCCCGGTGCTATTATTAATAATTAAAGAATTATTATATTATTTGAGCCCCCACCAAATGGTAATCTATCTTAACAGTTTAATTAAACATGTAAGAACAGACATTTGGAATTTAACAAACTATGTAGTTTAAAACTTGACATACAGCTTTATTTACTACAATGAAATTCCCAGTTTGTTGATTTACACAAACAGTGACTGGTTAATGAAAGTACTACGCTTCAGCGAGACAAACAGCTCGGGGTTTAGAGTGGTATGATAATGATGATAAAAGGTTAACATAAAGGGGTTAACTCAACTTATAAGCCTCTGACAGCCGTGAGGAACTGTCAAGCTTGTCCAACTCTTCCTTGCCTGTTGTCTGCCTGTTTTTCAGCTTATTCTCCACTTCATCCCCACCTCGTTCTCCACCTCGTTCTCCACCTCGTTCTCCACCTCGTTCTCCACCTCGTTCCCAGCTGGCCGAGTCTAACACAATGTAGGCTACTTCATGGACTGATCGTCACATGGGCGCTGTAATCATGGAAACAAAACACATACGTGTAGTATCTTGACTTACACTAAGAATACATGTATCAATTAATACAACATATAATAATAAGATATAGCCCATCACTCCTCCTCATATTCCACATCCTCTCCAGTCTAGTCTGAAGGTCTTTTGTCTTACATGGGCGTCACATATCCTGCCTTCCCTCAAATGCTATGTCATGATAGTTGACTTTCTAAGTCTGTTGTCCGTCTTCACTCAGACTTCGAGTGGCTGACATAGATTTGACATAAAACATGGTGGCGCAGGTTATGTGCTGAACCCGCAAACAATTTATATGTGCACGCTGTCCTGAATATTAGCTTTCAGTGACCGTGAATACTGTAACACCCATCA
>CAJHNH020000362.1:57635-245135 GCA_905116865.2 Candidula unifasciata
GGCTTCTGTTTTTTTTTACTAAGCTTTTTAACAACGCAAGCTTTAGACTGACGTTCTCTCCCTGACGCGGAAAAAGCCGTGGGGTTTTTAACAGGGGACCCAGACCCCCGGGCCGAAACATGAGGGTATTTTTGGCCCCGGGAAAGGCACCCCTCTGCCAGGGTTGAAGGGAAACGTGTTCATAAAAACTTAAATCGTATTTGGATTCCCAACAGTTTTATCGTCCCTTCTCCGTTTTTTGGAAAACATTATCACCTGAAAGGTCAGCATTAAAGCGTCATCGTTCTTTCTCTTCCCTCTTTCTACCTTATTCCTTCTATTTTATTCCCTTCTTCGTCTGTTTTTGTTTGATCTAAATAAGTCTTCTACCTCGTCTGTTTATTGTGTTTCAAAAATAATGCTTCTCCCTCGTCTGTTTATTGATAATCAAATAATGTCTTCTCACTCGTCCCCTTTTATTGATGATCCTAAATAATGTCTTCTTCCTGCGTGCTTCTCCCTCGACTGTTTATTATGCCTAAATAATGTGGTCTTTTCTTCTTTTCCCGGATCTGTTATAATTAATCTGAATCCTCTAAATAAAACATGTCTTCCGTTCCTTTTCTCCCTCGTCTTCTGTTCGTATTGAGGATCTAAATAATGTCTTCTCCTCGTCGTCTATTGATGATCTAAATAATGTTCTTCTCTTCTCGTCTGTTTACTTGATGAACTAAATAATGTCTCTTCCCCATATCGTTCTGTTTATTGATTCTCTAGAATATGTCCCTTCTTCTCCCTCTCTGTTTTATTGATGATCTAAATAATGTCTTCTCTCTCGTCTATTGATGATCTAAATAATGTCTTCTCTCTCGTTCTGTTTTATTGATGAACTAAATATTGTCCCCCCTTCGACCCCCCCCTTCCTCCTCGTTTGTTTATTGATGAACTAAATAATGTCTTCGCTCCCTCGTTTGCTCTTATTGGATGAACTACATAATGTCTTCCCTCCCTCGTTTGTTTATTGTTTACTAATTGATCATGTCGTTTCTCCCTCGTCTGTTATTGTTGAACAAATAATGTTCTGCCTGTGGCGTCATGTTTATTGATGATCTAAATAATGTCTTCTCTTACGTCTGTCTTATTGATGACTAAATAATGTCTTCTCCCTCGTTTGTTTATTGGTGATCTAATAATGTCTTCACCCTCGTCTGTTTATTGATGAACTAAATAATGTCTTCTCCCTCGTTTGTTTTTGATGATCTAAATAATGTCTTCTCTCCCTCGTCTGTTTTATTGATAAACTAAATAATGTCTTTTAATTGTCTGTTTATTGATGATCTAAATTATGTCTTTTCCTTTTCTGTTTATTGATGAACTGAATAATGTCTTCTCCTTCGTCTGTTTATTGATGAACTAAATAATGTCTTCTTCTTTGACTGTTTATTGATCCTTCAAATAATGTCTTCTTGCCTCGTCTGTTTATTGATTGTCCTTCAAATAATGTCTTCTTCCTTGTCTGTTTATTATCCTCTCAGTTATTTGTCGTTGGTTTCGTTTTCGAAGTCTGTGTCGTGTGGGATCTTGATCGTCCTGTTTAGTGACGCCTATATTAAATTGTAATGATATTGTCACTATGCTGGCCTTTATCGTCTTGTTTCCTTGTGTTCTGTTCTACTGTCGCCTCTCGTGTGTTTATTTGTTCCTGTTATTCTTTATAGTGTACTTCTAGCGATTTCTCCTTTTCTTTTCTTTTTTTTTAAAAGCGTTTGTTGATTGCCCTTGATTCTCTTATTCTTCAAGAAGAAGAGGGAGGAGAGAAGACTGAGCCGACGGGTATAGGAAAGCAGACTGTCTGCGGCAGTGATAGACAATAAATTAGGAGCCGACGTGTATAGGAAAGCAGACTGTCTGCGGCAGTGATAGACAATAAATTAGGAGCCGACGTGTATAGGAAAGCAGACTGTCTGCGGCAGTGATAGACAATAAATTAGGAGCCGACGTGTATAGGAAAGCAGACTGTCTGCGGCAGTGACAGCATTAAATTAGGAGCCGACGTGTATAGGAAAAGCAGACTGTCTGCGGCAGTGATAGACAATAAATTAGGAGCCGACGTGTATAGGAAAGCAGACTGTCTGCGGCAGTGTGATAGACAATAAATTAGGAGCCGACGTGTATAGGAAAGCAGACTGTCTGCGGCAGTGACAGACAATAAATTAGGAGCCGACGTGTATAGGAAAGCAGACTGTCTGCGGCAGTGATAGACAATAAATTAGGAGCCGACGTGTATAGGAAAGCAGACCTGTCTGCGGCAGTGATAGACAATAAATTAGGAGCCGACGTGTATAGGAAAGCAGACTGTCTGCGGCAGTGATAGACATAAATTAGGAGCCGACGTGTATAGGAAAGCAGACTGTCTGCGGCAGTGATAGACAATAAATTAGGAGCCGACGTGTATAGGAAAGCAGACTGTCTGCGGCAGTGATAGACAATAAATTAGGAGCCGACGTGTATAGGAAAGCAGACTGTCTGCGGCAGTGATAGACAATAAATTAGGAGCCGACGTGTATAGGAAAGCAGACTGTCTGCGGCAGTGATAGACAATAAATTAGGAGCCGACGTGTATAGGAAAGCAGACTGTCTGCGGCAGTGATAGACAATAAATTAGGAGCCGACGTGTATAAGAAAGCAGACTGTCTGCGGCAGTGATAGACAATAAATTAGGAGCCGACGTGTATAGGAAAGCAGACTGTCTGCGGCAGTGATAGACAATAAATGAGAATACATTTGAAGTTGGAACAACATTCGTAGCTTTGACTAGGGTGTGAAAGGATTGAAGAAGGCGTAATTATAGTTTTGCAGGAACAGATAAGTCATAATAATGTATATAACAAACGACGCGAACTTAATGAAAGCTTTTCAAAGAAGCCATTATTTTGGGGGGGGGGGGGAGAGAGAGAGAGTAAACGAACATGTAATGAACAATTAGAAGACATCCAGGAGAAGATGGAAATAGAAAACTATGAAAAGACAGAAAGAAAACACCTACAACTGGACTGATTAATGTCCCTCTTGTCTAGGTTCCCCATGGGAAGAAAGGTTCCAAGTGTCACGGGTTCGTCCAGTTTGAAAGTGAGGCCGCTGCTCGGGCCGCCATCTCCAGTATGAATGGCACCTTGTTTTATGGGAAAAAACTGTAGGTAAACCTCGTTGTCGTATCTATGGTTCCATCAGTCACTCGACAGTCACAGTTTATAAATAATGTAATGAGAGCTGCATGAGTGTAGTTGCAAATATTGTGTCACTGTCGAGTAACTTACGGAACACATCATACAGAGTTCCTTAAATACATGTATACACAGTAACCGCCCAGCAGTGAAATGTTCCGACAAGTGCGACATTTGCGGTAATTAAATACATTACGTTAGAGATGTGTTGCATGGAGTTTAGTAATTACGTATACAAAAAAAACATTTGAATACTAACTTTATTCAGACACGAAGAGATGTCGACAAGGGACATATCATGTATGAAGTTGCTACAGACGTTCGGAGTGATTCCCTTTAGCCTTCAGACATTTTTCATAACCAGCAAACAACACTTAGCTACCGTAATTCTATGTCAATATGGCGGATTATGTCACTCAATGATGACGTTATTAAACAATTATAGTTTTCCCGTCCTTTTTAGAAGGAAATTTTCCGGTGTTTGAAGCCCTACCCTGGCTCTTGCCAGGGGCCACAATATAGCCTGGCCATAAATATGGTCTAAGGCTGAACGCGGTTTCTGGGACCTCTCCACAGGTGATCCTCGCCTGCATGGTGACACATTGTGTCATCGGGTGTTTATCGCTTGTGTAATGTCCTGTGGGGTAGAAAGCCAGTCAGTTATTAAACAAGTAGTCTCTAGGAAACTGTCTGTGCAATACACTGCTGTGCACTTACTGTGTATGCTATTTTTTCCTGTTTTGATTTTCTTTTGCTAACTCTGTATGTGTAAACGTGTGTTTTAGACAATTGTGACGGAAGCCAGATGCATGAAATCTTTCACATAGATATGTCCTAACCACCAAAAGTCTGCTGTTTCGGTTACATCAGAGGAACGTGTCTAACACAGCGCGTGCAGCCAGTCTTTGTGCAACAGATCAGTTTGATGATCAAATGGCCAGGATGACGGCATGGTAATTCTGATGGAGTTTGTCACTTCGCATGTGACATAAACACTCAGACTTGAATCTATGATCGGGAACGGGGCGAACACCCTAAACTGCCCCCTTCCCCTCCCCTCCCCCCTCCTCCACCAACCGTCTTTTCCTTACCCACATTTAATTTTTAAAATTAATTTCCAGGGCTATGCTGCCCTCTCACCCTCACCCAGCCGTCTGTTCACACTCTCACCAACCCGTCTGTTCACACCCTCATCAACCCGTCTGTTCACACCCTCACCAACCCATCTGTTCACACCCTCACCAACCCGTCTGTTCACACCCTCACCAACCCATCTGTTCACACTCTCACCAACCCGTCTGTTTCCATTCGTGAATATCAGTGCTCTTTTTAAGGTTTTGTTCCTATTATTTAAAATGTCTGTTATACGTAATTGCCATTCGACACAATATTGTACATATTATTATTAATAATCACTTAAAGATGTTGGTAATGCTGATGACGATGATGACAGGCAGATAGCAGACAGGCGCGTTAAAATAGACAGACACTGACTGACCGTCTGACTGAAGGAGAGACAGAAATCACAAACCAGTGATGACTTTCCACAGTTATGTCGGCCATTGCTTTAATCGTGTCAAGAGAGAGTCCACGTCTGAAACCGTCTCCATGACCGGATGTAGTTCTTCGAGCCTGCGAACTGTCTACATCAAGAACCTAAGTCCCACTGTCGATTCCGTCTTTCTGAAGATTACCTGTTCGCCATACGGCGAGGTCGCCAACGTCAAGGTCAGTGTTTGAAGAAGAAATCAGTGGCTAGTTTCTGAAACGCCTAACCCCGTGTGGGTTCCGGGGCCCCATTGTGGGGAAAACCAGAATAGACCCGCTGCCTCCCCAAAAGCATGACATAAGAGTCGACTAATTGGGGAGCTTCCTTTGAAGTCGGAGTGCATCTGCAGGAGAGGCAAGGAATCAACAGTCTGTATTCAAGAGAATGAGATCTGTAAAACTGATGCACACGCAACACTCAGGTTCTGGAGCAGGACTGCAGTTCAGTAATGGACGAGCTACCAGAACTTTCCGCCAGAGTGTACAGCTGGTGAACGCAAAGAAGAAGAAGATGAAACGCCTAAGTATTCATGATCATCACTTCTGCCGTTTAACCGTTGTGGGAAATAACAATATACGATCATTTGCTTGATAGACAGCAAAGGATACCGAAGACGTCGTCACAGTCTCATAACACGCCGTGTTTTAGGGTCACGAACTGCAGTTGATAGTTTATGAAACTGCTGTACCTACCTTCTGCGGGGCTCAATATTGGCGTCAGGTATGGTCCTGGGAAGTAAAGGCGGCTAGTGTGATGTTGATTACATCACCTACCGAGTGCCAGTTTGCATTATCAAATATGATTCTGACATCATATGTTCGATAAGCGCCTGAGATGAAAGAAGAAAAATAAATTCTTTATCTACTTGTGTTTCTCCGAGATAATAAGTTGTGTCAGTCTATAGCAACGTTTGAAGATTTGTTCCACTGAGTCGAAACTCCTGACTTGTTTCTAATATTTATCAGCAATTTTAGCCTTCCCTGGTGTTATCTTTAAGAAGTGAATTCTGAGCTATTAGATAGAGCAGATATTACAATAGTTCTCTCAATACCCGGTCTACGAAGGCTCAGGTGGCTGGTTGGTCACACTGGAAAATAGAGGATGGTAGAGTCCCTATATACATCCTCTACAGTGAGTTACAGATAAGTAGACGATGTCAAGGCCGACCTCTATTAAGATATAAAGGCGTGTCCCAGCAGTACAGGAATGATACAGGTATTGAGGTGGATTCATGAGAGCAACACACCGTATTGTAAAAAAGGGGTGGGCGGGGCGGGGGGGATGAGTGACAAGGAATGAGAAAAACACAGAAAGCATTGCAGAAAGAAAGGGATCGATGGCAACAACGGTCCTGAAATCCATGGCTTCAATTGTGGAAGATATTTCTTAGAGCGGGCGATTCTTGCTTGACACGCTGGCCATCGACAGAGACTGTGAGCCCTATGCCTCCAAAAAACACAGTGGAACACTATCGTCTGGACAGACGAAAAGATGTCAGTAACAGCAAGGAGTAAATGATCCATTCTCAGATGCGGCTCATCTGGAACCTTTCTCAGGTTGTCATCATAGTTTTTGTTTAAATATTTCTTGCTGCAACCATGGCCAGCACCCACGTGACTTCGGTAAGGATCTGCCCTAGCTTCAGCAAGCATCTGTCCTGATTTCAACACGCATCTAACTTCAGCAAGCATCTAATTTCAGTAAGCATCTGTCCTGACTTCAGCACGCATCTGTCCTGACTTTCAACACGCATCTGTCCTGACTTCAACAAGCATGTGTCCTGACTTCAACAAGCATGTGTCCTGACTTCAACAAGCATGTCTAACTTCAACACGCATGTGTCCTGACTTCAACAAGCATGTGTCCTGACTTCAACAAGCATGTGTCCTGACTTCAACAAGCATGTTTCCCGACTTCAACAAGCATCTAACTTCAACAAGCATCTGCCCTGACTTCAGCACGCTTCTGCCCTGACTTCAGCACGCATCTGTCCTGACATCAGCACGCATCTGCCCTGACTTCAGCATCTAACTTCAACAAGCATCTAACTTCAGCACGCATCTTCCCTGACTTCAGCACGCATCTTCCCTGACTTCAGCACGCATCTTCCCTGACTTCAGCACGCATCTGTCCTGACTTCAGCACGCATCTGCCCTGACTTCAGCACGCATCTGTCCTGACTTCAGCCGCATCTGTCCTTTTTTTTTTTTTGGTCTCCATGAAATATCAGCTATTCTTCTATATATCCACATCTCTGTATATCCACATCTCTGTATATCCACATATGTATATATCCACATCTCTGTATATCCACATCTCTGTATATCCACATCTCTGTATATCCACATCACTGTATATCCACATCTCTGTATATCCACATCTCTGTATATCCACATAACTGTAATCTACATTTCTGTATATCTACATCACTGTATATCCACATCATTGTATATCCACATCTCCTATAAATAGCACATTCACACCGTGTATACACATTTTTCATTGTGTATCCACCTCTCCACTGTTTATCCACGCCTCCAATGTTTATCCACGTCTGCATTGTTGATCCTGATCCACAGATGCTCAGTAGAATTACCCAGTTGCCTATCAAATCTGACTTATTTATCCGCAGATTATCCGCGACGCTGACGGCTCTTCTAAAGGTTTTGCGTTTGTGACGTTTAAAAAAGTTGAAGAAGCAGCCAAGGTGAGGAGGTTGATGTGTCTGTCTGGGGTCATCTGTTCCAGCTAACTTTCAATGTTCAACAACGCCTAGTATACTTATTTGCACTGTTCCGTTGTGTCTTTATTCTAAATATTGCAAACGTATCATCATCCTTATGTAGTCCGCCGGTTTGTCAATGTGGGCTGTACTGGGTTTTCAAGACTAGTCGTCTTTCACCAAGCTGAGCTTCTTCTACTGGTCACGTTGCATCTGCTGTGAAAGTAAACGAAGAATTGACTTTTTCCTGTACGTGTGTCCTCTGTGCATTCTTCCAGTACATCTCTCTATCTAATAGCCCCTGTCGTCCTGCCTTTGTCGCAGTGTTTGTCGACATTCTTCTGTCTCAAATACTCCTAGTCAGTTCCGATACAGATGTTGCTGCAGACTATAGCTGCCTGACATTATCTTCATGAGTCGAACATGTCTGCTTACCTTCCAAACTTTCAATTTACACTTCCTTTTTTTTTATGTAAGTCTTTCCATTAAGTTAGCATTATTTTGGAGCTTGTTCTTTGCTCTCATTATCGTCTGCTTAAAAGAAACTCGGTCTCTCGCTAGCACTCCCGCCTCTACCCAATGTATCACTTCCATAATGAACCCATCTTCTTGCTGGTCGGTCCCTTCCCCTCTCTAATAGCGCCATGCCTTCTGTTATTATTTTGTCCCGTCCGCCATCCGCTCAACATGGTCCTAATGTTTCATTTTCACTCAATCTTTTTTGATATTACGAATTTTCAGAGTGTCAATATTTTTTTTTTCCTTATCTTTTTTTGAAAAAAACCTGTCTATAACATTACAGCTCAAAAGCCCAAATTTTCTTCGTCAGTATTGCGAGATAGTGCACGACTCACATCCGCAATGGGGAAGATACATGCTATCAAAATCTTGACCTTCATTTCCTCGCTGGTGCTTAACTGTAGACTTTAAATGCTACCCAATCCAATCAGCATAGTAAAATAAAACCGTGCAACTTCTGATTCTTATAACTGCAGCTTCTTTCGACGAGGAATTACTTTTCTAGGGCCGGACCGTTTGTATTGGCACTTTTAATGACTGCCTTGTCTATTTAATGCATGTGTAGGATATTGGCCTTGTCCAGACTGCACTTCGTGTTGCTTTTTTTCACAAGACAGTGATGGAGATTCGGCGTCGTTGTCGTTGGTACAGGAACGAAGCAAACGTAGCTGACCCGTTTGCAGTGAAGATGGAACCGTGACTACCTGACCACATGAAAGCATAGTAAATTATCCTGTTCAGCCCTTTGGCTCATCGGTCATCAAATGCTAAACATAATTTTACAGATCAGTCTACACTCGATGGGTTGATGTGGTCGATATTCGTCAGACCACCTTTACTTCTAAGACGTTACCTGTCACCTATTTTAGACTAAGTCGACCTCGGAGCTAAGGTCAATTTTGAACAAAAATCAGCCATGATGTGGGTTTGAAACCAAGACTGGATGAAGAGTGTCTAGCCACTACACTAACGCGGCTGCCATCCTTCAGTTAAGTACACAAACAACATGGAGATTTCGCTTCGGATGCTGGTAACCAGTTATCTTCATTACTTACAGTCAAAGTTCGGTCTCCACAATGAAGTTGTCTTGCCTTTTTTGTCTGCCGTTCTGAAAGTCGTTGGTTTGTTTCACGACTGGGATCGTTGCCGGAGCTGCGGAGTTCGTACTTTGAGCGACAGTCTTCTAGTCGTTCTGCGGAGAGAGAGCGCGTAATATGGAGGAAAACAGAGTGTGAAGAAATTATCCTCCCATCTTTAGGTAGTAAGACCTTTGTCTTATTTAGCTAGGAAATATAGAGTAGCACAGGGGTACCCGTGGCAAGAGTCGTTAAGCAATACAAGGCTGGCTAGCTTGCTTATCTACCAAGATGGGCTGCTGGTTTGAAACCCCTGCTGGCCCGGCTCTCTAGCGTACTTGGCTAGACCAGATTGCGCGGTGACCGGGTGACGAACTCCTTGTGGTCCGGGTTCACTCCCAGGGGTAGGCAGAAAAGCCACATTTCTTCCAGATTTGCGGTATTTACAATGGAATCAAGGCCGAAACGTTGAAGCAGGAATTGTTCTTTCCACCAGTGCAGCTGTGTGCTTGACCTAATCTCACAATAATCAGTGCCTGTTTCTGTAATCGTCTGCGAATTATGTTGTAAGCGAACAAACGAACAAACGAAAAAACTTTATTTTTGAAGGGTTAAGAATTTGGCACGCAGGCCCGTCTAACATTCTTCCCTTCGAGGTCTCCCTTCATTCTTTCATCATTTCATTCACACATCAAGTAATAAACATAATCAACAGCATCAAAATATTCAGTACAGGCACTGGAATGCCTACATTTCTAACTACAATAAACCGTAATGGTTGTTTTAAATCTATGGGAAAATGGGCGCTATTTCTAAAATATTTTTCTTTTTGTTCTCTGTGGGGGCATGTAATCTGTGCTTAAATAATATTCGAACAGTTTTCGATTGTATGTATAGAGACTAGTAGTATTTTTTATCTGTTGTGGGAGACAGATCCACAGCTGAGCTGCGGACTTGTTTTGTAAAGGTCTATCCTAAGTTTAGGGATGTGTAATATGTTTAGGCTGTGCCTTCCATTATATTTAAACAATGACGATAAGTAACATGGAGCCTTTTGGAATGATACTTTGTGTGTTAATTTCGCCTTATTGAAAAGTAGACGTTAACGATGCGGTAGTAGCACGAAAGCAGGGCAACAAGGCAGTGAACTAGAAAATCCTCTTGGTGACTGTGGCATAAATAAAGAAGTAGTTAGCGCTTTAATACCCACATAGTAAGTTAGCTAGCTAGTTAGTTAGTTAGTTAGTTAGTTAGTTAGTTAGTTAGTTAGTTAGTTAGTTAGTTAGTTAGTTAGTTAGTTAGTTAGTTAGTTAGTTAGTTAGTTAGTTAGTTAGTTAGTTAGTTAGTTAGTTAGTTAGTTAGTTAGTTAGTTAGTTGGTTGGTTGGTTGGTTGGTTGGTTGGTTGGTTGGTTGGTTGGTTGGTTAGTTAGTTAGTTAGTTAGCTAGCTAGCTAATTAGTTAGTTAGTTGGGTTATCATCATTGCACTCCGGACATGTCCATAGGTGCTCAGATCCTCCTCTCAGTATGAACTCCAACGTCCGATGGCTAATAGTACTAGTTCTATGTTGATTAACAAGTCGTGTGGTATGCGTTTCGTTTTTTGCTATGCCGATCTTAATTCCCAAGTCTGCCATTCTGGCGAGTGAGGTGGATTCACTGCCCCTAAATTCCTCCATCCTTACTATTTCTCTGAGGGCATTATTAATATCAGCATGATCCATAGGCTGACAGTCGGTAATGATAGCGGATCCAGCCAATCTATCAGCTCTTTCATTTCCATCGACGCCTGCGTGTCCCGGAAGTGTAAGTAAGTAAGTGAGTGTCTGTCGTAAAAACGCCATTGTGAGTTTTAAAGCAGTCACAATTTCTTTGCCAGGCGATTGAAATGTTAAATGGGAAAGAAGTGGATGGTCGTGTTCTTTTCGCTGGGGCAGCGATGAAAAAAGCTGGGCGCAAGCAGCAGCAACATCACTTTCAACAACAGCAACATGAGATTACCCTCGATGAGAGCATCATTGTGGAGCAACAACAGCAGCAACAACAACAGCAGCAAGAGACCTGCAAAAAACACCAACAGTCCCAAAGATTCAAGGATCTCCATCTCCTTCAGCAGCCTGGCGAGATCACCAGCGTCCAAGTATTACCAGCGATGATCATCAAGCACCACCAACAACCTCAGCAGCACATCACCCAGCTCCACAGCAGCAGCAGCAGCAGCAGCAGCAGAGATGGCAGCAACCGCTCTCCCAGACATCCCCGGGCACAATTCAGTTTCCTAGTATTAACAACTGCCACAGATCTGAGTTCAGCAAGCTGCTTCAGCTGCCTCAAATAAACCAGCAAATACGCAGTATCCAACAACAGCTACATCAGGGCAACTTTGAACAGCAGCAACAGCAAGCTGAGAAGCAACAAGAACAGCAGCAGCAACAGAAGCAGCTTCTGAACCAGAAGTATCAGACACAGCAGGAGCTTGACAACGCAGCCAAACAGGAAACCTTACAACAACAAAGCACACTTCAGCAGGCTCAGACTCAAGTTCACCAACAGCAGCAACAACAACAACAGCAGCAGCAACAACAACAACAGCAGCAGCAACAACAACAACAGCAACAGTCAGGGACGAGCAACTCCACGGCCACCAACAGTGTCCCCCAGGGCGTGAACCTTTACGTCAAACACCTGGATGATGATGTCAATGACACAATACTCAAGGAGATGTTCTCCAAGTTTGGGGACGTCATTAGTGCCAAGGTAAGCAAGAGACTGTAACCTTTGTTATACAGGTTGGTAATAGGAATGAACTGTAAGATACAAAGTTAAAGACTTCTTTTCTTTTTTACTTCCTCTTTTACCACTTCGGGTGTAGAGGTAGATATAAGGTCCTGTCCTGCTCTTCTGGCTGCTTCGGGTGTCGAGGGAGATAAAAGGTTCTGCTTGGTGCTCTTCTGGCTGCTTCGGGTGCCGAGAGAGATAAAAGGTCCTGCTTCCTGCTCTTCTGGCTGCTCGACCATAGACACATCGTGGTGCTGTACAGTTTCTCGGATGTTATCTTCCCATATTGTTCTTGGTCTACCTTTTGCTCTACGTCACTCTCCTCTTTTGGTATATGCCTTGTATGGTATGGCATCAGAAAGCATTGTCTCTAAGTTGGCAAACCATTTGATTTGCAGTCTTTGAATGTAATTTAGAATTGGTTCTGTACCGATTCTATCTCGTATGATCTCATTTCTGATTGTATCTCTTCTGGTCACTCACAGTAAAAGACTATTAGACACAAAGTAATAAACTGAGTGGTATGCACTGAAGGATACAAGGAGATAAGACTGAGGGCTAAAATGTGATAGACTGAGAGAAACAATGTGATAGACTGACAGATAAAAATTGACAGACTGAAGGATACAAGTTGACAGGCAACAGATTCAAGCTGTGGATAGACATACGTTTACTTAGCCCTTGTCTGTGTTTGCAGACGATAGTGTTATACTGTGCTGCAGTTGAGGCTTGGGAATTACAGCGCACGGCGATAGCGAGTGGGACAAGCAAGACCTGGCAGCGCCTCTCCATGGCACAAAGCCTGGGCAGTACTGTAGAGACCATGCGTTGTCTATGCATCATGATCCTTCCTGGGCCCTGCTTTGTTTACTCTAAAGGAAGGGTAACACCAATATCTGTTGACAAAAAAAGCAGTGCTCTGTTTGTCCCTCTGACGGAGCTTCTCTCCTAGAGCAGCTGCTTGCCAAGGTTAACGGCCTTATCTGCTCTGCCATAGCAAAAAACTTTTAGGATGCGTTGCATCTTCTTAGAATACGGTTAGTATCTCCCACAATCTGTTTCTCCGCCAGAAGACGCTGGCACAATGAGGGACATCAGATTTGGTATAGGCGCCCAACATTCGACGCTAACAGAAGACAGCTTGTACCGGCTATTGCTATCAGGCAGCTCAGTCTTATCCGACCAAGACCTGATATACAGACGTACACATTTAGAGAAACTCTCACTTAGTCTTGCAGACAGGTAGACATATACGTCGATAATCGGTCCTTGCAGTTCCAACTTGATTGCAAACGGGTCACCCCCATGGCTGCTTCCCTGCGTGCTAACTTAAACCTCATCGAATACCCATATCTGTATCTTGGGACAAGACTAGTTTCGGCAAAGCCAGCAACATGCACACGCATTAAATGCATGAGGTAGATGAAATTTGGTAATAGAAAGACACTTGTAAAACGTGATCAAATGAATCTTGCCTAAGTGACATTAATGCACACGCGTGAAAAGTGTATGAACATGAGTGTCAGAACTGTACAAGTCAACTGTAAGGAAAGTGTATCAGAACACTTGAGTGTCATTGAACTGATTACGTCCATATAAAAAGATCAGGCTGTGGCCGAGCAGTTATAGCACTGAGATTTTATTCGGGAGTACAGGTTTCGAAATCCTGGTAAGAGGTTAATCTTTTCCTTTACACAAAAGTACTTGTACAAAACGTTTACTCTCAGTTCTCAGAGACTCAATAGACAGTTTTCAGAGCTGCTTGTCATCTGAATAACTGTACATTACTCATCCACTTGTACAGTTCTCTGAAACATAAAAAGATAGCAATAGTAACTTGTACAGTTCTCTACAGTGGCCAGAGCAGTAGTATGGCACTCAGAGACTTGCAATTAACTTGTACAGGAGACTACAGGTTTACGTTCTCAAGACTCAATAGCAATAGGTACAGAGGATAGTGTACAGTTCTCAGAGACTCAATTTTTTTTTTTTTCCTTTAGTTCTCAGAGACTCAATAGCAACTTGTACAGTTCTCAGAGACTCAATAGCAATAGCAACTTGTACAGTTCTCAGAGACTCAATAGTAATAGTAACTTGTACAGTTCTCAGAGACTCAATAGTAACTTGTACAGTTCTCAGAGACTCAATAGTAACTTGTACAGTTCTCAGAGACTCAATAGTAACTTGTACAGTTCTCAGAGACTGCATTAGCCCACTAGCCACGCGATCAAATATCCTCAGGATAAAAATTAAATAAAAACAAAAACCCAAATGTCCTCAAAAGAGGTAATGTCGGTACTTACTGAACCTTTTCCCTATAAAACAAACACACACACACACACACACACACACATATATATATATATATATATATATATATATATATATATATATATATATATATATATATATATATATATATATATATACATACATACACACACACATATACACACATATACGCACGCACACACACACATATACACACAACGCACACACACACTAGCTGCCTTCTGAAACCTGACGTCACAAGCAAACCATTGATGGTTGACTAACTGAATTTGTTTGGTACTTGTCGGTGTTTATTTCTTTCTGCCCTGCTTTTTGGTTTGATAAAATGTCATTTTTGAACCAGTTCTGTGCATGTGTCCAATCACAGGTCATGATGGAGGGAGAGAAGTCACGTGGTTTTGGTTTCGTGTGTTTCGCCCGGGCTGAGGATGCTGCACGTGCTACCAGAGACATGCGCAGGAGGGTGGATGACGTCAACAGGAAGCCCCTGTACGTTGCGCCAGCCCAGAGGAAGGAAGAACGGCAAGCATTCTTCAGAGAGAAACTCAAGTCCAGACAAGCAGATGTACACTCCGGGGACGTAGAGATGACCCATAAACTTGTTAGCCCATTTGAAAGCAGCAAAGACCCGCATAAAATTAACGGACAAAACCAGATGATCCTGAATTTACCCGGTGGCGACAATTCCAACACCTTTAGCAATATTCAGCTGTCAAAAACTGAATGCGACGCAAGCACCCAATCACAAGGTCCAGCTAACCTCAAAGTCCCTCCCTCTAGTCCTGAAGTGTGCAATAGCCATTTTGTAAAACTGACGAACTTAAATCGATCTCTTCCTAAAAGAACTGGACCCAATTGGTTGAATTTTGAGTTGTTCAACGTCGAGAACCTTAGAACGCCACTGATAAAACCCACTCGTTTGGCCAGTCCAGTTGGAGAAGCTAGCCCTGTTCTTAATAGTCCAGTAGAAGTAGATAAAAGTCGTGTACTCCCTTGTGTCGTTGGAGGAGAGAATGATGAATCTTGCAGTAGTCCACCAGTTTGTGTAGACACATCCAGATTCCTATCCAACAAAGCTGCTGACATGAGAAAACGACCTAACGAAGTCAAAGGGTTTAAAAGGTCCAGACAAAATTCCCCTTGGCGAATAATTGATTGCGACGATCTCGGCATCAGTATCATGAGCAGAAACCCCACACCCAAGCCCATTGAGGAGAAGCTGCCAAGACTGACCCCTATTGGTTGTAAACCGGAGAGGTCAGGAAGTAAACCTTGTTCTGTGAAAACTTCTCTAGACAGATTGTGCACAGTTGAAACCTATAGTTATCAAGTAACTAGGCAACAAGGAAAATCCGTCAGCAACATATCTTCCTTTGAAAAACTCAACGATACAACAGAAAGCCCCAGTAGTTTCACAGCGACGACCAAATATTTGTCAAGAGATGAAACGTGTTTTGTTGAAACAGCCCCCAATATTCCCGAATGCTTCCCTGGAAAACTCCACCTGTCTAATCTTGACACCGTCTACAACCCGTTGAATGTGCTTTCGTTTTCCGTCAAGACTAACTCTAACAGAGTGTCCCACCCTTCGCCGAAGTGTTGCCTGCAAAGTTCCGAACTCTACCCGTATGTAGACAGTGATCTCTTCCCTTCTTCCAACGATCGTGGTATGTTTTCGCAAGTTCCTTCCGTAAGTAACGATTCGCTTATCTCCGCTCGGAGCGGAAATGTGTGTCCAGAATTTGGGCAGAGCCTCAGTCGAAATCTGAAGAGAAAATGCGACTTAATATTTGACGAAGATGTCAGGGAACACAAATGCCACCAGTGGAGGGTCAAACAGAGAGTGATAGATCATCAGCCCAAGTCCGCAAAGGATAACGATATTTCGGACAACTATTGCCAAGTAAGATTATCATTATTGTCGAATTATAAGCTTTAAATCTAAGCTAAGTATAATTTTTCTTGTTTTCAGTTAGTTCGTTAGTTAGGCAGCCATCTCAGTCAGTCAGTCAGTCAGTCAGTTGGTTAGCTAGTTAGTTAGTAAGTTAGTTAGTAAGTTAGTCAGTCAGTTAGCTAGCTAGTTAGTAAGTTAGTTAGTTAGTCACTTAGCTAGTTAGTCACTTAGTTAGTTAGTTAGCCATCAAGTCTGTCAGTTAGTCAGTCAGTCAGTTAGTTAGCTAGTTAGTAAGTAAGCTAGTTAGCCAGCCAGTCTGTCAGTTAGTCAGTCAGTTAGTTAGTTAGTTAGTTAGTTTGTTAGTTAGTAAGTTACTTAATTAGTTAGTTAGTTAGTTAGTTAGTTAGTTAGTTAGTTAGTTAGTTAGTTAGTTAGTTAGTTAGCCAGCCAGCTAGTCAGTCAGTCAGTTTGGTAATTTGATTAATTATCTTTACTGGACATAGGATTAGTCCATAAGCACTTGTATCTCATCTTCTGCGTGTCCTTCAGTGTCTCATCTTCTGCGTGTCCTTCAGTATCTCATCTTCTGCGTGTCCATCAGTATCTCATCTTCTGCGTGTCCTTCAGTATCTCATCTTCTGCGTGTCCTTCAGTGTCTCATGTTCTGCGTGTCCTTCAGTGTCTCATCTTCTGCGTGTCCTTCAGTGTCTCATCTTCTGCGTGTCCTTCAGTGTCTCATCTTCTGCGTGTCCTTCAGTGTCTCATCTTCTGCGTGTCCTTCAGTGTCTCATCTTCTGCGTGTCCTTCAGTGTCTCATCTTCTGCGTGTCCTTCAGTGTCTCATCTTCTGCGTGTCCTTCAGTGTCTCATCTTCTGCGTGTCCTTCAGTGTCTCATCTTCTGCGTGTCCTTCAGTGTCTCATCTTCTGCGTGTCCTTCAGTATCTCATCTTCTGCGTGTCCTTCAGTGTCTCATCTTCTGCGTGTCCTTCAGTGTCTCATCTTCTGCGTGTCTTTCAGTGTCTCATCTTCTGCGTGTCCTTCAGTGTCTCATCTTCTGCGTGTCCTTCAGTGTCTCATCTTCTGCGTGTCCTTCAGTGTCTCATCTTCTGCGTGTCCTTCAGTGTCTCATCTTCTGCGTGTCCTTCAGTGTCTCATCTTCTGCGTGTCCTTCAGTGTCTCATCTTCTGCGTGTCCTTCAGTGTCTCATCTTCTGCGTGTCCTTCAGTGTCTCATCTTCTGCGTGTCCTTCAGTGTCTCATCTTCTGCGTGTCCTTCAGTGTCTCATCTTCTGCGTGTCCTTCAGTGTCTCATCTTCTGCGTGTCCTTCAGTGTCTCATCTTCTGCGTGTCCTTCAGTGTCTCATCTTCTGCGTGTCCTTCAGTGTCTCATCTTCTGCGTGTCCTTCAGTGTCTCATCTTCTGCGTGTCCTTCAGTGTCTCATCTTCTGCGTGTCCTTCAGTGTCTCATCTTCTGCGTGTCCTTCAGTGTCTCATCTTCTGCGTGTCCTTCAGTGTCTCATCTTCTGCGTGTCCTTCAGTGTCTCATCTTCTGCGTGTCCTTCAGTGTCTCATCTTCTGCGTGTCCTTCAGTGTCTCATCTTCTGCGTGTCCTTCAGTGTCTCATCTTCTGCGTGTCCTTCAGTGTCTCATCTTCTGCGTGTCCTTCAGTGTCTCATCTTCTGCGTGTCCTTCAGTGTCTCATCTTCTGCGTGTCCTTCAGTGTCTCATCTTCTGCGTGTCCTTCAGTGTCTCATCTTCTGCGTGTCCTTCAGTGTCTCATCTTCTGCGTGTCCTTCAGTGTCTCATCTTCTGCGTGTCCTTCAGTGTCTCATCTTCTGCGTGTCCTTCAGTGTCTCATCTTCTGCGTGTCCTTCAGTGTCTCATCTTCTGCGTGTCCTTCAGTGTCTCATCTTCTGCGTGTCCTTCAGTGTCTCATCTTCTGCGTGTCCTTCAGTGTCTCATCTTCTGCGTGTCCTTCAGTGTCTCATCTTCTGCGTGTCCTTCAGTGTCTCATCTTCTGCGTGTCCTTCAGTGTCTCATCTTCTGCGTGTCCTTCAGTGTCTCATCTTCTGCGTGTCCTTCAGTGTCTCATCTTCTGCGTGTCCTTCAGTGCCTCATCTTCTGCGTGTCCTTCAGTGTCTCATCTTCTGCGTGTCCTTCAGTGTCTCATCTTCTGCGTGTCCTTCAGTGTCTCATCTTCTGCGTGTCCTTCAGTGTCTCATCTTCTGCGTGTCCTTCAGTGTCTCATCTTCTGCGTGTCCTTCAGTATCTCATCTTCTGCGTGTCCTTCAGTATCTCATCTTCTGCGTGTCCTTCAGTATCTCATCTTCTGCGTGTCCTTCAGTATCTCATCTTCTGCGTGTCCTTCAGTGTCTCATCTTCTGCGTGTCCTTCAGTGTCTCATCTTCTGCGTGTCCTTCAGTGTCTCATCTTCTGCGTGTCCTTCAGTATCTCATCTTCTGCGTGTCCTTCAGTGTCTCATCTTCTGCGTGTCCTTCAGTGTCTCATCTTCTGCGTGTCCTTCAGTGTCCTCATCTTCTGCGTGTCCTTCAGTATCTCATCTTCTGCGTGTCCTTCAGTGTCTCATCTTCTGCGTGTCCTTCAGTGTCTCATCTTCTGCGTGTCCTTCAGTGTCTCATCTTCTGCGTGTCCTTCAGTGTCTCATCTTCTGCGTGTCCTTCAGTATCTCATCTTCTGCGTGTCCTTCAGTGTCTCATCTTCTGCGTGTCCTTCAGTATCTCATCTTCTGCGTGTCCTTCAGTGTCTCATCTTCTGCGTGTCCTTCAGTATCTCATCTTCTGCGTGTCCTTCAGTATCTCATCTTCTGCGTGTCCTTCAGTGTCTCATCTTCTGCGTGTCCTTCAGTATCTCATCTTCTGCGTGTCCTTCAGTGTCTCATCTTCTGCGTGTCCTTCAGTATCTCATCTTCTGCGTGTCCTTCAGTGTCTCATCTTCTGCGTGTCCTTCAGTATCTCATCTTCTGCGTGTCCTTCAGTATCTCATCTTCTGCGTGTCCTTCAGTGTCTCATCTTCTGCGTGTCCTTCAGTATCTCATCTTCTGCGTGTCCTTCAGTATCTCATCTTCTGCGTGTCCTTCAGTGTCTCATCTTCTGCGTGTCCTTCAGTATCTCATCTTCTGCGTGTCCTTCAGTATCTCATCTTCTGCGTGTCCTTCAGTATCTCATCTTCTGCGTGTCCTTCAGTGTCTCATCTTCTGCGTGTCCTTCAGTATCTCATCTTCTGCGTGTCCTTCAGTGTCTCATCTTCTGCGTGTCCTTCAGTATCTCATCTTCTGCGTGTCCTTCAGTGTCTCATCTTCTGCGTGTCCTTCAGTGTCTCATCTTCTGCGTGTCCTTCAGTGTCTCATCTTCTGCGTGTCCTTCAGTATCTCATCTTCTGCGTGTCCTTCAGTGTCTCATCTTCTGCGTGTCCCTTCAGTATCTCATCTTCTGCGTGTCCTTCAGTGTCTCATCTTCTGCGTGTCCTTCAGTATCTCATCTTCTGCGTGTCCTTCAGTATCTCATCTTCTGCGTGTCCTTCGTGTCTTCATCTTCTGCGTGTCCTTCAGTATCTCATCTTCTGCGTGTCCTTCAGTATCTCATCTTCTGCGTGTCCTTCAGTATCTCATCTTCTGCGTGTCCTTCAGTGTCTCATCTTCTGCGTGTCCTTCAGTATCTCATCTTCTGCGTGTCCTTCAGTATCTCATCTTCTGCGTGTCCTTCAGTATCTCATCTTCTGCGTGTCCTTCAGTATCTCATCTTCTGCGTGTCCTTCAGTATCTCATCTTCTGCGTGTCCTTCAGTATCTCATCTTCTGCGTGTCCTTCAGTATCTCATCTTCTGCGTGTCCTTCAGTGTCTCATCTTCTGCGTGTCCTTCAGTATCTCATCTTCTGCGTGTCCTTCAGTATCTCATCTTCTGCGTGTCCTTCAGTATCTCATCTTCTGCGTGTCCTTCAGTATCTCATCTTCTGCGTGTCCTTCAGTGTCTCATCTTCTGCGTGTCCTTCAGTATCTCATCTTCTGCGTGTCCTTCAGTGTCTCATCTTCTGCGTGTCCTTCAGTATCTCATCTTCTGCGTGTCCTTCAGTGTCTCATCTTCTGCGTGTCCTTCAGTGTCTCATCTTCTGCGTGTCCTTCAGTGTCTCATCTTCTGCGTGTCCTTCAGTGTCTCATCTTCTGCGTGTCCTTCAGTGTCTCATCTTCTGCGTGTCCTTCAGTATCTCATCTTCTGCGTGTCCATCAGTGTCTCATCTTCTGCGTGTCCTTCAGTGTCTCATCTTCTGCGTGTCCTTCAGTATCTCATCTTCTGCGTGTCCTTCAGTGTCTCATCTTCTGCGTGTCCTTCAGTGTCTCATCTTCTGCGTGTCCTTCAGTGTCTCATCTTCTGCGTGTCCTTCAGTGTCTCATCTTCTGCGTGTCCTTCAGTGTCTCATCTTCTGCGTGTCCTTCAGTGTCTCATCTTCTGCGTGTCCGCCAGTATCTCATCTTCTGTGTGTCCTTCAGTATCTCATCTTCTGCGTGTCCTTCAGTGTCTCATCTTCTGCGTGTCCTTCAGTGTTTGGCGACTGATAACACCATATTAGTCTTTTATCTCTCTCCTTATTTTTTGTGGTTTTTACTGCTGTTGTGGTTTATTTCTTTTTTCTTACCCTTTTCTTTTCAGTCCACTCTCCTTTTTTTTATTTTTTTTTTTTATTTATAGTTTTTTGTTTTTGTTTGTTTTTGTTGATGATAGCTGGTCGTGTCATGTTCACAGCAGAGCTGCGATATCTGGTTATTTCTGTCGACATATGTGATAAAAGCTACCCTATCCCAAAGTCCGCTTTGTGGCTAAGTCGATGCGAACACTTCGTAATGCCGGGATGCCGGGTTCGATCCCAGCTGCGGGCGATGCGCCTTGTTTTGGTTTCGACAGTGGTATCAAAAAAGCCGAACGTCCAGAAAGCAGTGGCAAACTACTGGACGTAAATTTGCTTAGAAAAAGCACACCACAGCCAGGGGCTGTTGGGGTTGATTCTGCAACGTTCTGTAAAGGATACGCAACTAACCTTCCAACAGTCATAGAGCTGCGTGCTTGTTTAGTTTCCGTGTTGTCTTGCTTGACAGTGACCATGTCTGCTGAAAGCGTCTTGGCCGTTACTTCCCTTGTTTGATGTTCACACCGTTTGTTTCTCTCTGTAGATGACATCTCCCATACCCTCGCCAGTTCCTTCAGACCCAACCACCAAAGACTTGGGGATCCTTTTCACCTGGCCCAGCGAGCAACAGAAGATGGCTCTGGCAGTTCACCTGAAGTCGCAGGTAGCAGATATTCTAGAAGAGGCTCTGCAGTCTGATGTTGGCCTCCAGGACAGGTGACTTAAACAATTGTTCTGCTTCTTCTGTTATTTTCTAGGCCCACACAACTAAAGAGACCTGGATAATAACTAAAGTAGCTGAAAAGCGCATAAATGCCTCTAAATACAAATGTTATAGATGGGTTCCAAGAATATCATGGATAAAGAATAGATGCATCCATACTTCAAGAAGAAAGTTGGCTATTAAAGTCGATAAAACACAGACAATTGAAATATTCTGAGAGAGCACAATAACGGAGGGGTATTTGCCTAAAATGAGAGGAAGCGGCAGGCCAAAGAGAAGATGCTGCAGTTGGGTGCATCGGACGCGTGACATCTCGCTTGTGATCGAGAAGTTTTCCGGAGGGTTGTTATGGGAGCAAGGCTCTGCAAAAGTCAGGCTAATGACTGACTGACACAACAATGTCCTCTGTCTATCGTTGTCGTACTGGTATGCCACTACCTCTACCACTAACAATTACATCTTCTTTGTTCCACACATGTTCTTGCTAATCAAGCGTGGCGTTTTCGTCGGCAAAGATGTGTTTGATATTAATCGGCCATCTTTCTTCGATGTTTAATGATGTAATAATCACCTGTCTTGTTCCAGTTGAATACTATTGATTTGTACTTGTTATTTAATCCTGTGTTGTACTAGCTGTGCAATCTTGTTGTATACCAATCGTCTAACGATGTTCGTCTTTCCGTTAGCAGCGAACCTTGGAGCCAGGAGCTGTCACAGAACCTCCAGTCCTTGATCAGACAAGAATGGACTGTAGAGAGACTCTTAGAGAGACTGATCCTCATGTTGTTGGAGATGGACGTCGCAGAGATTCTCAACCTACTACAGTCTCAGGACTATCTGATTTATATGGTAAGTGCTCAGTATGTCCTTATTCTGCTCTTTCGTGAAAAGTAGAAGCAGCCAGTTTGACATTGTCAGAAACACATATGAAAAGTGATCGTTGCAGCTAGAGAGCCTTCATCAGCACATACATAAATTTACAATACCTCGAATGCGAGCAAAAATACACAAAATTAGCCTGTGAATCGGAACTCGATGGTTGACAGCTAAAGAAAAAAGCGGAACGCTAAATGGAGTTTCCCGAATGATATAATGACAGTTCTTCATTCAACACAACTAAACTGAATATAACATAATTGCCAGGGGGGGGGGGGGGGGGAAGAGAATTAACGTATGTCTATAAAACATGCACAGTCAACGTTTGTTATCGCTGATACTTGTCTCATCTACAGATATCGGAGGGAATTAAACAAGTGAAGCAGTGTGGCAGTGGTAGTCATGACAACGTTTTGCAGTCGGACACACCGGAAACACCAACACTGGCATCTGAAACCCCGCTCGTTGATGAAGAAATTGATTTTACATACACTTGAGGTTACACACAATCAGTCTGTTTGTGTACACACACTAGAAACAGATGACAGCCACATAATCTTGGTAACGCATATGTCGGGTATAGAAACCCATTTTTGTGTACAGATATTCGCATTATTGTTAAATCATACTTCAGGCACATGCACACATTTATGTATAGGCATTGTAAGACACAATCACCAGAACAGATAGGCGTAAAGGCACAATCAAACATACAAGCAATGACATTCATGCACAATCAGGCACCTTCATTATGTCCCAAGTCCCTATACAGGCATGTAAACGCGAAAAAGTACAACGTGACACACAAATTCAAACCTACAACCTCACACATACACCATCTTGTATATGTAATATGAGATGTGACAATCGCAGCCTCACAAATACTTTATGTATTCCCACGTACACGTAGCGATATACACGGCCGAACAAATCCTCCACCACTGATTTACTAGGGACACCCCACAGTTACTTACACTGTCAAAAGATACATAAACAATCACTACATACAACTCATATGCATACATAGGTACACACACGGGCAAACTCACACACTAGGTTGTGTGTCTACAGCTCTCATAAATCTATTCAGTCAATTTTCAGTACAACCACTGCTTTGTGAAAACTGGACATTTATCTAATTCCAGTATAGTATATTGAAACTAAATCAGTTGGAAAGTAACTCTATTCTATTTTCTACAATTTGTTGAACTTCAACTCTAATTGCTTTTTAAAGCCATAATTATGAAAATATGTACACAAAATTTTAAAAATCTGCGGTTGGAAATTATATTTGTTTCTTATTCATTACGCAGAAGTTGACTTCTGTAAGATCTGATTCATTTTATCATTCATGGAATCTTGTTATAATATATCAGCGAAGTCATCTCATTCTCCCGATTAATTCATCATGTTTTACTGATGGGTAATCCCAATTTAAGTACTTATTTTACTACTGTTGAAGTATTTTCGGTTATCAGCTGTGTGGTCGTTTTTTTTTTTTTTATAACTGCCCTTGTAAACTCTTTTACTCACTACTTTCTCGCATCAACCAAACTGTAGTAGTATCACGCGAGCATGACCTTGCACTTTGTTTGACTATTTCCATACACTTGCCTCTCTCGGGATTTCTCCCCTCGATTTCTAAATGTTTTAGTCATCTACCAAAACCAACATCCATCTCCAGTACTTCTTGTTCTTGTGATTTTATTTTTCTTCTTCAACATTCTCTTCCCTTGGGGTTCAATGAAGCAGATATGACGCGCCTCAATTCCTTTCTGCGATTGGCCTTTTCTTTCTGGTTGGTGAATCTAAATGTCTTTGAGTCTGCCTCCGGGTTTACTCCCATTCAAATCTTTCGTGTTTGCGGGGTTTTTTTTTTTTTTTTTTTTTTCTGTCATTCTCTTTGTGTGCTCCATCTATCATGGTCTGTTAGTCATCATGATGCCAGCGGGTAGTGGAGATTGAAAGAGATAAGAACTTTGTTTGTTGTTGTGACTGCACGAAAATTAATATTATCTGGCATACCAGATGATCCAGACAAGCGACGGGGAAGAGGAGGGGAGGGTACAATATCAATACAAGATTATGTGGATTGCCTGGTAGTCTCTAGAATACATGCTGTAACATTCTTTCGAACCATAGGCCTACAGGTAATGTAACTGTAAGGCTGCCAAGTGTACACAGCTTAACCATTAGTGCGTTTCGCCCTAACAGAGTTTAACTATTGAGCGAAATCAATTCATAGTTTGTGTAACTGGGGCGAGGACATATAATGAAAGGCAGTGACAAACCGATGACAGTGGTTGTGAACCAGTATGACAGCCACATCAAGCAGCGTACGATCGATCAGTTAGTGGACGTCTGTGCAAGTGTCCGAGGTCGTGGCTTTTTGCTGTTTGTATTATGACCAGTGTCCACCAGCAGTATTAGTTTCAGTTAGATTCTGTGTGACTCATAGAACACGTAGGAGTTCTACAGTCGAGGGTTTGCTCTGCAGCATTTACATCCCAAGATTTCAGCAGACAGAAATGTGTACAGCAATGTATATATACACGTAGCAGTACGTGAATGATTTTGATTATGACCGTGTTATGTGAATCTCTAAATGCCTGTTAGAAGGCTGAAACGTGTGTGCACAAAGCAACATAACTTGCAGTAACCTCAAATGGTCCATATTTTCTGTCTAAAATCTGTTTATTTCACGGGTTAGAAAACCCCTCCATTTTTCCCCCACTTGGTGTACTTTCTTACTCTTTGCTGTGTGATCTGTATCTTTACTGTCTTCAGCTTGGATTGCATCATTTTTTGGCTTTTTCTGGGTCTTCCATGTAGTCAAGAAATTTGTTTTATGAAATCTCAGTGTGTCCCATAGTCGCTTCTCAGCTGGGTGTAACAGGGTTTTTCCCCTTTAGGCTTTCTAGGGAAAAGAACAATTCCATAATCTATCTCATCTTTGACCTGCAAAAACACCCGCATCATGAAACATAAATTTTGCAGTCAAATTCAGTAAGTTTGCTAATTTATTATTTGTAAGGAAACTACAATTTTAGAAATGCAAGAAAAAAAAAATGAACGATAAACTCACCCTGTAAATGAACATGTGAACTACTAGAAAGGGGGAAATAGGGCGGAGATGGGCGAGGACAACATAATAATAGTAGTGAAAAGAAACTTATTGTGAATACTTTACACATCACCGAGCCACCAGATTAAAACTGTCTTCTCTGTGTGGCTTTCCGTATACTATGTATTTTTATACCTACATTACGACTTTATTTATATCACAAATCTTACAGTTTCTGTATTTATGTATAGGGGTATGTTGTGCACGTGTGCTTTATATGTTGAAAAGGCAGTTCTATCAATAAAGAAGCAGAAGAAAATAGGACTAGCTGTTTCTTTTCGTGAATTAATGTCATTATAAAAATAACTACCCGATAAATAGCTGTCACATGCGATGCCTAAGAAGAATACTTGGCATTAAGTGGCTGGACAAGATCTTAATCACTGAGGTACTGGGAAGAGCAGGTATTCAACCGTTTTTCTCAATGTTAAGTCCACGAAGGCTCAGGTGGCTGGGTCACACCTGGAGCATTAAAGATGACAGAGTACCTAAGGACATCCTCTACGGCGAAATAAAGATGGGTAAAAGATGTCGCTGCTGATATAAAGACTTTGCAAGTGGAATATGAATGACACAGGTATTGAGGTAGATTCGTGATATAAAAATGCCATGCACCGTGTTGCGTGGAGGTAGCAAATCAGGAAAGGAATTAGAAGGAATGACGAGTTTAATGCAGGAAAAAAAAAAGATGGGAGTTGAGCGTCTGAGAAGAAACACATTAAATACAAATGTTGGCAACAACGGTCCCTAAATCCCATGCTGTAATTGTGGAATCCACCTCTTAGGAGTTTCGAGCAGGTGATCACCAGCAAGCGTAAGTAAATGCTAGCTACTGCGCCACTGCTGCTAAAAGGGGGAAATGTTGCAATGTCAGTATTTGCTGACAACTCCGAGATTTTGAATTTTAAATGACGTATTCATGATAAGGAAAGTAAGCTCCTTTTGAGACTCCATTGTAAGCAAATGGTCACCGAAGGCAACATATAATTGAAGGCAACATGTCATTGAAGGCAACATGTCATTGAAGGCAACATGTCATTGAAGGCAACATGTCATTGAAGGCAACATGTCATTGAAGGCAACATGTCATCGAAGGCAATATGTCATTGAAGGCAACATGTCATTGAAGGCAACATGTCATTGAAGGCAACATGTCATTGAAGGCAACATGTCATTGAAAGCAACATGTCATTGAAGGCAACGTGTCATTGAAGGCAACGTGTCATTGAAGGCAACGTGTCATTGAAGGCAATGTGTCATTGAAGGCAACATGTCATTGGAGGCAACATGGCATCGGAGGCAACATGTCATTGAAGGCAACATGTCATTGGAGGCAACATGTCATTGAAGGTAACATGTCATTGAAGGCAACGTGACATTGGAGGCAACATGTTTTTGAAGGCAACATGTTATTGGAGGCAACATGTCATTGAAGGCAACGTGACATTGGAGGCAACATGTCATTGAAGGCAACATGTCATTAAAGGCAATATGTCATTGAAGGCAACATGACATCAGAGGCAACGTATCATTGAAGGCAACATGTCATTGGAGGCAACATGTCATTGAAGGTAACATGTCATTGAAGGCAACATGCCATTGAAGGCAACATGTCATCGAAGGCAACATGTTTTTGAAGGCAATATGTCATTGAAGGCAACATCACATCGGAGGCAACATGTCATTGAAGGCAACATGTCATTGAAGGCAACATGTCATTGAAGGCGACATGTCATTGAAGGCAACATGTCATTGAAGGCAACATGGAAAAATGCTCAAGCATTTAATTACAACGTGTTGAGACATCCCAAAGCAACCAGGAACAAAGAAAGAATAAGCAACAGATCAACGAGATACTTTTAACTGTGGAGATTTCATCTTTTGGTAAGCTAGCTAGACTGTACCACCAATCATTGGCTAGTAATTCAAGATAAATGTGTCATGTTTTCTTCTTCTTTTTCTTACTTTTCTTTTTCTTCTTCTTCTTCTTTTTCTTCTTCTTCTTCTTCTTCTTCTTCTTCTTCTTCTTCTTCTTCTTCTTCTTCTTCTTCTTCTTCTTCTTCTTCTTATTCTTCTTCTTCTTCTTCTTCGTCTTCTTCTTCTTCTTCTTCTTCTTCTTCTTCTTATTATTCTTCTTATTATTATTATTATTATTATTATTATTATTATTATTATTATTATTAATATTATTATTATTATTATTATATATTATATTATTATTATTATATATTATTATTATTATTATTATTATTATTAATATTATTATTATTATTATTATTATTATTATTTATTATTATTATTATTATTATTAATATTATTATTATTATTATTAAAGTTACTTCCTCGAATTGTTAGGGTTCGACTTCTGTATCTTTGTCTACTGCGCTCTATTACGGCTATATTTTTTGTTTTTTATTTCCATCACTCTCAATATTCCGCGGTCTTCCTTTTGTTCTGTGCTCCTTTTCTGTCTCCAGTGAGGGTTTGTGTACTAGGTAATTCTCGTCAGATACAAAACAAACTTGATCTGATGCTCTATACAAGAACTTGTGACTGGTGCAGTTTTCTTCATCTTCATCTTCTTCTTCTTTGTGGACCGGCTGTAAGCTCCGGTGGGGAGTCCTGGTTGGTCGTCCATTTGGTCTTCGGCTTTGTACCGGGGCCTGAGTTTTGTGTGAACATCCGTTTTACTGATTTGTGTGTGTGTTCAGTTGGTTGTTCCTTGCCATTCTAGCAGATTTACTACGACTTCGAAGAAAGTATCCTGCTAGTCGTCTCCTACGACATGCTTGCTCGGACGGTAGTGAATTTATTCTTGTCTTTCCCCACAATGAGGCTCTGGAACCAACACGGGAAAGTCTGCTTCACAATCCATTCATTTGTTATTGTACCTGTTCTTGTTATTTGGCAGCAGTTCTAATGTCTTTGTTTTCTGGCGGTACCGGCACCATTATACACATACAGCAATCCAGTAATAAACACTCTGCGAGGGAGTCTCCATGGCGAAGTGGTCAAGCCGTTTACCTGGCGTTCTGAAGGTCGTGGGTTCGTTTCACGGCGGCGTCGTTCAGTTCACGTGTTCAGTTTTTACAGAGATCGAAAGGCATCGTCGCCGGAGATACGCCTGACGTGCTCTGTTTGACGCTTTTGGTAGGCAGCTTGCTGTTCTGTGCCGAGGGATGAACTATATGGGATAAAACAAGGTGCAATGAAGTTGATCTTTTCACCTTCACCTTTACACTCTGCGGCGAGTGCTGCCATATTTTTCCGTAGTGGGGAGGGGGAGAAGCATTGAACATAATGCTTATATAATGTGCACACATAATGGTGGTGATGATGAGGATGATGATGATGACAACGAAACAAAATAATAATTACAGTAATTAGTGCGAATACTGAGAATACGAAATAACGCGGGAAGAAGGGGAGTTCACTCTAAAGACAGTCGTGTGTAGCGGTGGACGAGAGAGAGATCGGACACCTGGAGGCGTTATCTGGAGCTTTGACTGTCAGGGAACAACTTGTTCAGCAAGTGAGTATCTGCAGCAAAACATTCGCAGGTTGGAGCCACTGCTAGAACTGATGATACATGAAGACCTATCCAAGCGAACATGGTGTCCAAGAATTGACACGCCGCTACATCTATCGATTATTGATTATCCAAATGTCATCATTGATTTGAAGTTAAAGGGTGTGATGTTTTTTGTGTATTCTTTGCTTTGAACCGAGAAACAAAATTCATTCTAATCTGTAGTTGACTTTCCACTTTCAAGAATTGACATCACAGCACTCGGGAATATTTCCATAAGCGCTGCTTCCCTATCTTCAGCTGCCAGCCAAGAGTTCCAGCTGCAAGGGGACTAGTTATATAGTTATTCTGAACCTTGTATTCGTCTTACTATTCCTCTGAGCCTGGATTGTCAGCCAGATCCCCTGGTCACTCCCTCATTTTCTCTAGTGTGGAGTGTCGGCCAGATCCCCTGGTCACTCCCCCATTCTCTGAGCCTAGAGTGCCGGCCAGATCCCCTGGTCACTCCCCCATTCTCTGAGCCTGAAGTGTTGCCCAGATTCCCTGGTCACTTCCCCATTCTCCGAGCCTGAAGTGTTGCCCAGATCCCCTGGTCACTCCCCTATTCTCCAAGCCTGGAGATCCCCTGGTCACTCCGCCATTCTCTTAGCCTAGAGTGTCGCCCAGATCCTTTGGTCATTCTTTGAGCCTGGAGTGTTGCCCAGATCCCCTGGTCACTCCCCCATTCTCTGAGCCTGGAGTGTCGCCCAGATTCCCAGGTCACTCCCCCATTCTCTGAGCCTGGAGTGTCGGCCAGATCCCCTGGTCACTCCCCCATTCTCCGAGCCTGGAGTGTCGGCCAGATCCCCTGGTCACTCCCCCATTCTTCGAGCCTGGAGTGTCGGCCAGATCCCCTGGTCACTCCCCCATTCTCTGAGCCTGAAGTGTTGCCCAGATTCCTTGGTCACTCCCCATTCTCTGAGTGTGGAGTGTCGGCCAGATCCCCTGGTCACTCCCCCATTCTCTGAGCCTAGAGTGCCGGCCAGATCCCCTGGTCACTCCCCCATTCTCTGAGCCTGAAGTGTTGCCCAGATTCCCTGGTCACTGCCCCATTCTCCGAGCCTGAAGTGTTGCCCAGATCCCCTGGTCACTCCCCTATTCTCCAAGCCTGGAGTGTTGCCCAGATCCCCTGGTCACTCCGCCATTCTCTTAGCCTAGAGTGTCGCCCAGATCCTTTGGTCATTCTTTGAGCCTGGAGTGTTGCCCAGATCCCCTGGTCACTCCCCCATTCTCTGAGCCTGGAGTGTCGCCCAGATTCCCAGGTCACTCCCCCATTCTCTGAGCCTGGAGTGTCGGCCAGATACCCTGGTCACTCCCCCATTCTCCGAGCCTGGAGTGTCGGCCAGATCCCCTGGTCACTCCCCCATTCTCCGAGCCTGGAGTGTCGGCCAGATCCCCTGGTCACTCCCTGTTTCTCTATTCTTCTTTGACCATCAGATGAGGATGATCTCTCTGTACTTCTGCAGTTTACTCGCTCCCGAAGTGCTTTAACCACATCTAGCTTGTCAAGCATCAGTTTACCACCACTCAGTGGTACAGAACCAGCCAATCTGTCTGGTTGTTCCATTTCCAGCACACCTGTATATACTGGAAAAAATATCCAAAAAGGTACCAACTATCCTGGACCTCTAATATATGTAGTGCCCTGCACCGATCATACCTGTCTGTATGCCAAAATTTGGAATCTCCCTCCTGATATGGTGAGGTTGTTTGTCTCGTGCTTTGAAGAGTAAAGACAAGACAAACATTTAATCAAACTGCTTCTGGTATCAACGGAATTAAAACTCTTCACTGCCTGCCGAATATGGGGATGGTGCACTTATAGGAATGTCCACAGTGATGTTGGTTCTCTAAGAGATTTAACCACCTGTTAAAGCTTAAACAGCTTACATTGTGCCAGTGACACAGTCTTGATACCAAGCCAGAAAGATCTGCAGAAATGATAGATGCAGCTAGTGTTGGAAGTGAAAAAACTCAACTGACCTAACTTGAATAATGGGAAGATTAAAGTGATGGTAATATACAAGAAACAGATCATGCCTAATTGCACAAATGAAGTCACTGGTGTTAATTTGGGCAAAATTTGAACAGCCTTAAAAGTGTATAGTTAAGCACCAGCAAGGAGATCAAAATTAGAATTTTGAGAGCATGCATCTTCCCTATGGCTACATATGGATGTGAGTCGTGGACTATCTCTCAGTCCTTAAGAGAGAGAATAGGGGCTTTTGAGCTGAAAGGCTCTAGAAAGATTCTCAGAATATCTTGGACAAAGAAGAGGAGAAATACTGAAATCTTGAAAGATCTGAACATCAAGGAAGATTGGCTAACAAAACAACATCCTGTCTCGGAAGCTGAAATATTTTGGTCATATCAAGCGCCACGACTGATTAGAAAAAATTATAGCAGAAGGCATGGTACCAGGAAGGAGGTGCAGGGGCCGACTGACAGGAAGATGGGCACAGGATATAAGTGACTCCTTGAGTATGAAAGTACATGAGGCGGGAGAACTGGTGAGAGACCAAGTTTCTTTTAGGCACACTGTGATGAGAGCGACGTTCTGCAAAGAACGTGCTACATGATGATGATGATGATGCAGTGGTATACAGTACCGGCACCTTTTTAAGACATCAGTTTTTCAGTGCCACTGGGTCAGGTGATGAGTATCAGCACCTTATTAGGACAATTTTTATGAATTCTGGTCCCCTTATTTTTTTCCCCCCAAAAAATGCTATTAGTTGGCACGAAATATCAGATGTGCCAAAAGTGGGAAACGGATCCTTACTTCATTTTACACAGGAGGCTAATGAAGCAGCAGAGATTTAGCCTTATGGAACAGTGTTTGAAATATTGTTGACTGTCTGAAATAAGCAATATTGTAGGCAAGGTCAAAAACAAGACTCTGGCGTTGAATAGAAGACACTGAGAGAAAAACCTAAGACAATATTACTAGAAATGCTTTACATTGGAACCCACAGAGGCATAGAAATTACTGCAGACCAAAGACTACATGGTGGATGGAGCTAGAGGGCAAAGTTAAAAAGATAGAAAGGACTTGGGGTGAGTTGCAAGCTATAGTCAAAGACAGGACAACGTGGCAAGAGTTGGTCGAGGGCCTCTACTCAATTGAGGATAAAGAGTAGAAATAGAAGAGTTTGACCCCATCTTCTTCCTCCCATCTGTCGCTCACACTATATAATGTCATTAGGGACTCTACTATCCTCAATCCTCAAAGTACGTCCTAGCCATCTCAGCCCTCAAAGACTGAGCATTGTGAGGGGAAAAAACTGTAGTGATACTTGCTCTCTCCAGTACCTCAGTGTTTGTGATCTTGTCTTGCCACTTATTGCCAAGTATAATATGTATAAAAATACATAATCATACTGATTGGTTCAGAAACCCCCAGTCACTTATGGTGTATTGTTAAAAGAGTTGAAACAGAATCTTTGAAAATCATACTAAAATATGATTTATGTTTATCTTTTCAAGGAAATGGCAAATGCGGTGAGGAAAGTTGTGAGATGGCCGAAAGTTCTGCTCTTTGGTGATTCAATCACTCAGGTAACCTGCCATGTTACACAGACAAAACACCTTACATTTCAGGTGTTCATGAAACAAATAACACCTTTCATTTGAGGTGTTCATGAAACAAATAACACTTTTTATTTCAGGTGTTCATGAAACAAATAACACCTTTCATTTCAGGTGTTCATGAAACAAATAACACCTTACCTTTCAGGTGTTCATGAAACAAAATAACACCTTTCATTTCAGGTGTTCATGAAACTACTTCTTCTTCTCTCTTTTGCTTGAAATACATTATCTATATCTGCAATGTTGTCTCTAGTTTGAACTTCGTCTTTTGTAATTCACTCAGCGATCCGTAAAGTTTGACTTGCACTGATGTTTCTCTTAGTTCATGAAACAAACAACACCTTTCATTTCAGGTGTTCATGAAACAAACAACACCTTTCATTTCAAGTGTTCATGAAACAAATAAGATGTTTCCTTATCACTTAGAGAAACTTTTCTTTGCACGGTACTCAGTCACATAAATGACATACTTTGACGTGTTTTTTTTAATAGTGCTTTCTTCTGTTTCTGTAGCTTGCTTGTTATCGCATACTTAATTTTAAAACAGCTGATATTCTTTACTTTATAAACTAAATTTACTATTATGTAATTTTAGCTGTTTAGCTTCATGTTTTTTTTTTTTTTTTTTTTACATGATCTAAAGTATTTTGCTTAAATTTGTAATCAGACTTTTTCCATTTGAATATTTAACATTGATTTTGTTTCATCTTGTGATTTTGTTTCATCTTGACCTTCACAGTTTAGTTTCAGCGTGGACGGATGTTGGGGGTCGTTGTTGTCTGACTATTTGCAGAGGTAGTTATCTTCCCTCTCAAATGTTTATTTATATTTTGTTTTGTTTGTTCTTTTACTTATTGGTAGAAAATTTGCTTTACCCTTTAGACCAATGGTCTCCAGTCTGGAGAGTGTCCTCCCCCACCCCTCCCCCAACCCAGGGGAGCTAAAGAGAATTCATGGAGGGGGGAGGGGGGCTGTGTAAAGTAATTTTGAAACTGAGTGCATTTGTATTTGTAATAGTCTCTTATACTTACATTTTGTTTGGTGTTTTATTAATATCCTACCCCAAACAGGGGAAATTCAGAGGTCACTGGACAGTCTAATATTTCAGGGGGTGGTAGATGGGCTGCATACAGTCGTGGGACATAAGCTGCATGCATTCATGGGACCTTGGCTGCACTCTCTGATGGGATGTAGGTAGGTTGGGGTTAGGGCCAGTTCTAGATGTTTTGGGGTCATTAAAAGCATCAGAAAGCTGGGGAACCCAGTCTTACCACCCTCTAAAATGTTGGACTGTCCTGTGACATCATCTTGGGTAGGATAATAATAAAGAACCTTTTGTTGTGGGGAAAGGGGGGGGGGGGGGTTTAGGGGTCTTGTCATGTAGTAGTAGAGGGGTAGCTAAAAAAGTTCGGAGACCGCTGCTTTATACCTTGTGGTTGTAAATTAATTAGCACATTTGACTTCTAAAATACTTGTAATAGGTTGAGATCCCCATTGAAGTGAATTTTTAAGGTCAACCTAGGTTTTGCTGCCAACCGAGTCTACAAACTGGTACCAGGTAATTTTTGAGATGTACGCCGATTACAATTAAAATAACAATGGTTAAAAGTGAGAGAATCGACTTCATTGCACTAAGTTTTATTCCATATGGCTAGCTCTCTCTCCGCAGAATGGCTAGCCGCCTGCCAAAACGTCACCCAAGGGACGAACTCCATAATGTCAGCAGCATTAAATGGTATGAGTCAAGAAAGATGAAGAAATATTTTTACAACCGCTTGTGCCACCAGTTTAAGACAAAATAGATAGTGCCTTGCGGGGAACTGATGAGGAAGGAAAGGTGGCTGGCATAGGTCGACCATGTCACCCACCAAATGCTGACTGGTTTGCGTAATGTATGTCTATCTCTATATGCCTGAAGGGGTTCAAAAGGGTCCCTAACTTTTTACAATACTGGGAACATCCAGAGAAAAGAGCAAGTACCAGTCAGTCTATCTGTCTGTTCATTTCCCTACCTACCAGCCTACCTTGGAGAAACTATCCAAAGGACACTAACTACCTGGGACCTCTTAGGATCTCTGCTTGCCACTCTGCTTGCCACTCTGCGGCTTACTTGTCTCCACTTTAAAAAAAAAAAAATAAAGGAAGACCAAATACACATAGACGACAGCAATAGGTGGAGAAGATGGATAGAACATGAAATAAGCTGTTGGAAATGGCAACAGATAGAACATGAAATAAGCTGTTGGAAATGGCAACAGATAGAACATGAAATAAGCTGTTAGAAATGGCAACAGATAGAACATGAAATAAGCTGTTGGAAATGGCAACAGATAGAACATGAAATGAGCTGTTGGAAATGGCAACAAATAGAACATGAAATGAGCTGTTGGAAATGGCAACAGATAGAACATGAAATAAGCTGTTGGAAATGGCAACAGATAGAGCATGAAATAAGCTGTTGGAAATGGCAACAGATAGAACATGAAATAAGCTGTTGGAAATGGCAACAGATAGAACATGAAATAAGCTGTTAGAAATGGCAACAGATAGAACATGAAATAAGCTGTTGGAAATGGCAACAGATAGAACATGAAATAAGCTGTTGGAAATGGCAACAGATAGAACATCAAATAAGCTGTTGGAAATGGCAACAGATAGAACATGAAATAAGCTGTTGGAAATGGCAACAGATAGAACAGGAAATAAGCTGTTGGAAATGGCAACAGATAGAACAGGAAATAAGCTGTTAGAAATGGCAACAGATAGAACAGGAAAAAAGCTGTTGGAAATGGCAACAGATAGAATTATTTGGCTAGAGTTTGTTCAGGGCCTATGCTGCAGTGGAAGATAAGTAGTAGAAAAAAAAATATTATTCATTAATAATTTTTTTTATTTATAATAGTTTTTAAAATATTGTAACTTGCAGGCGTTGTGATGTACTCAATCGGGGTTTCTCGGGCTACAACACTCGCTGGTGTAAGTATGTCCTTCCTCAAGTACTGGATGAAACACTAGCCAAAGAAACTGTGGCACTAGTCATATTTTTGGGAGCCAATGACTCCTGCTGGCATGAACTCAATCCCAGGCAACACGTTCCATTGGACGAATATAAACTTAATCTCAGAGAGATGATCGAGTTTTCATTGGTTAGTTATTTGCTTTGTTTCTCTTGGACAATATATTTTGTGTAATATAATTGTTAATTACACCATGTGTAGAGGGTTGAAAAGCAATAACTCATTCTATGTTATGGATAGGTAAAATAATTGCCCAGCATTTTGGCAACTGTGAACCTCTTTTAACTACACTGAAGTCATAAAATGAAATGGTACGGACATCTAATAAGATCTATCAGCCTCTCAGAAACAAAACTAAGGGGCTCAGTAGAGGGGAAGAGGCAGACCAAGAAAGACCTGGTTACAGAACTTGACTGACTGGACAGACCTTAGGCATGCAACCATGAAGTCCATCACATCTGACCATCGGAGCTGGGGGGAGCTGATCAGACAGTCAACAGCAACTGGTGACCCAACGACATGAAGTGTTACGGGATGGTGATGAAAAGTAATCAAAGATCCTTCCACTCCATGGGGCATGCTGGGTAATATGGTGGTAGATCGGTCAGCAGTGTGTGGGTGATGTGCTTAGTTCTACCCCAGCAAGTTTAAGTTAATTTCCCATAAAAACATTTAGTTCCCATTTCGGCTGGGAGCCTAAGCCGGTGGAAATATTCCCACTTTTGTTTGTTAATTTATTAATCGTAACGATATTGCATGATATTTAAATTAAAACAACTGATGGTTGCAAAGTAGGCATAAAAACTTGAAGCTTTACAGGGAAATAAAGATATACACTGAGAAGGGGGGAACTGACTGACTTTCTACCCCACCAGGAGATCACACAAGCGATAAACACCCGATGACACAAAGTGCCACCATGTGGATGAGGGTCGCCGTGGAGAGGTCCCAAAAACCGCGTTCAGACAATTGGCCATATTTATGGCCTGCCTATATTGCGGCCCCTGGCAATAGCCAGGGTGGGGCTTCAAATAACAAAAAATTACATCCTAAAAAGGATGTAAGGAATTAAGTTAGAATTCTAAAAAGGGGGGAAGCATATGGGGACTTTTAATCAGGTTGCAACTGGTTCTGTTAACATGTTGACACTTCATTGGCTGCTGAAGAAGGGGGTGGAGCAAGTGTTGGAATATCTTAAGTGCGCAACCCATGATTTGGAGGCAGACATCTAAAGCCCTCAAACAAACACTATTTCTTGGAATAAAACATGTAAGAATCAGTGATGCTGCCATTGATATTGGAGGTACCACGAGGGAATCATCAATACTCTCAAAACTAAGCCACGTTTCTGATGGACTAAAAGATATGTTTGAGGTACCCAGCTTTTGTCTCGGAGGAAAACAAGAAAAATGACTGTTTGTTTTTTAAGTTAGTTCCTGGTGCAGGTTTTTGTTTTTTTTTAGGAATGTTTTCTTGTTGCTTGTTTCTGATTGGTTAGCTGTATTTTGTAAGCAGTTGATTTTATTCCAAAGCTTGTTTTTAATTGGTTAGATGCATTTGTATTATTATATTGCCCACATACTTTTGGTTTTATTTTGTGATTGCTTGTTTAGGATCTTTTTGAATTTTACATCTTTCTGTTAGTTTATTGCTGCATACTTTTCACTTATTAATATTTTTACTTATTAATCATTTTTTTTTTTAACTATTTAATTTCCTCTTAAATTATTTATAGTCATAAGGAATGTCTTACACTTTATTCTCAGTTTTACTCATTGTCTGACAGTATAGATTTGTATTTATTTTGTTTGCAGTCGCAAGGTATCAGTAGGGAAAAGATTGTTTTAATAACTCCGCCAGCATTTGATGCGCCTGCTTGGGGTGAGCAGTGTCTATTGAAAGGTACGATGTCCATGCAAGTATATTTGATTTGTTCTTCTTCTTTCTCCTTCTCAGCAATTCTTCTCATGTTTTTTTTAATCTACATTTTTGTTGACTCTCAAAGAACTGAAGCCCACAGTTGAGGCTGATGATACATCTAAGAGTTTGTGACTCAGGACCAGTACTTGTGACCTTTATAAGGGAAGACTTGTGATGACAATCTGAATAACCTTACGTCCGTTAACGTTGTGTGCATAGTTTTCTACTTTTTCTTGTCAACTGGCAGAATGTCCAAGTTATTTGTCCACTTCTGAACTTCGATCTTGTTCCAGGGCTTGAGTGTTGCATGCACAACTCTGTTTAAAAGATCTGGCTTATTTGTGTGCAGACTGTTGATTCCTTGCCTTTACTGACAGATGCACTCAGTCTTTGAAGAAGATGTCAATCCTTTTCGCAGTTGGGATTTTATTTATTTATGACAGCATAGAGGTGTTGTCAAAGAATTGTCTGGAGAAATACCTATATCAAATGCAATAAGACAGAAGGTGGAGATACATTGCGCACTTTCTGAGATGAAATGAGCAGAGAATTACAAAACAGGCACTGCAGTGGGAAACAAACAGTCTGAGAGAAAACGAGGACATCCAAGGGAAACAATATTACGAAAAGCACAAAATGCTTGGCTGACCATCTCAGGAATCAAGAACGTTGCATGCAGTAGATCGCAGTGAGGAAACTCAATGTCAGCCCTATGTGATGTCTATTGGCACACAAAGGATGATGATAATCATTGATGGAGATGTAGATAGGTGTTGACCAGTGTTAGCCCTGCTCCTGATGCACCACATGGTTCAGCAGCCCTACGTCCCTGTCTGTTTTTGAATCTTAAGTGCATTATCCAGGTTCAAATTCCTTAGGGCTGGTTTACAAAATGACCGTTCTCATAGCTATTGGACAGTGATACAAGTTGCACTTTTGGAGAGTGATACAAGTTGCAATTGTGGATAGTGATACAAGTTGCACCTTTGGACAGTAATACAAGTAGCACCTTTGTATAGTGATACAAGTTGCACTTTTGGACAGAGATACAAGTTGCACCTTTAGATAGTGATACACATTGCACCTTTGAATAGTGACATGTGTTGCACTTTTGGATGATGATGCAAGTTGCAGTTTTAGACGGTGATACAAGTTACACATTTGGAAGTGATACAAGTTGAACTTTGGACAGTGATACAAGTTTGCACTTTTGGAACAGTTGGAGCCTTATGAAATAATGTTTCCAAAGACAAATATTTGCTAAGAAAAAGGCAGAGTGTGAACAGGAAGATAATGCAGTAACGTGCTTAACAAACTTAACAAGCATATACACAAGCTTTGTCTAAGTAGTAGTTCACAATTGTACCTACAGACTGCAAGTCTGTCCTCTGTACAACTCATTAAGAGGGGAATTCTGGCCCAGTGGGTCAACACCACCTCAGAGTTGTGTAGAGCTAAAATGGATCTCCCCCCCCCCCCCCTTTTTTTTTTTCTTTCTTAAAAAAACAGTTTCATCACAAGAATTCATCAGAGTAAATCAGAGAGTCATCACAAGAAGAAGAAGAAGAAAAGTGGTTGGTCATCTTTGTGGAGACTACAGAACATATTTGTTTTTATTGCATCCTGTCTGACGTATTCTGAATCAGATGTCTGTGTGTGGGATAGTTAGCTCGAAAACTGTTCTCTGATAGTTTGGGACATGAGCTCACACCCACACTTCATTAGATGCTTCTGAGCTGGAATCCTGACCTCTCATGTCTGAAGTGATCAACTAGTGAATTTTAGTTAATTAAACTCTACATCTTTTGATTAACAAGTTTAACTCTTCATTCATTTCTTATATTGTGCTGTTGTATGTCTAATAGGGCTCACAGTCTGTCTCTCCATTCAAGTCTATCCTGTGCATTCACTTGGATATCATGGATGGAATCCAGCCCAGCATCTTTGGCCTCTCTCAGCCACATCCGCCTTAGGGTTTCTCTTAGAGGTCATCATTTCCTCAAACCCTGTATTTTCTATTTCAGTGCCTGTTTGCTGATTCTCTCTTTGTCACTTCTCAGAATGTGTCCAGTCCAACCCCATCTTCTCCTTCTTATAACTGTTGATACTAGTGGTTGCCTAAGAGAAATGTCAGGGCAACCACTAGTATCAACAGTTATAACTGTTGATACTAGTGGTTGCCCTGACATTTCTCTTACAACCCCATCTCCTCCTTCTTACAACTGTTGATACTAGTGGTTGCCCTGACATTTCTCTTACAACCCCATCTCCTCCTTCTTACAACTGTTGATACTACAGGTTGCCCAGACATTTCTCTTAGAACCACATCTTCTCCTTCTTATAACTGTTGATACCAAACATTTCTCTTACAACCGCATCTTCTCCTTCTTATAACTGTTGATACTAGTGGTTGCCCAGACATTTCTCTTACATCCCCATCTTCTCCTTCTTATAACTGTTGATACTAGTGGTTGCCCAGACATTTCTCTTACAACCCCATCTTCTCCTTCTTATAACTGTTGATACTAGTGGTTGCCCAGACATTTCTCTTACAACCCCATCTTCTCCATCTTATAACTTGATACTAGTGGTTGCCCAGACATTTCTCTTACAACCGTATCTTCTCCTTCTTATAATTGTTGATACTAGTGGTTGCCCAGACAGTTCTCTCATTTCTGTAGAATTCATGCCATTTTAGTTCAACAATTACAGTATTAATGATTCTTGCAGGCAGAGCGCTGAGTAAGGACAACAAAGTCACCAGTGTCTACGCAGAAACTTGTTATAATCTAGCGGTGGAGATGGGGACCGAGTGTGTGGACCTGTATTCTGAGATGATGAAGTCTGAGGTATAAACAAACGAATGAAATTGATTTAAGTAGGTCAAGGAACTTCTCATACCAGTTCTGTCTCGGGTATATGGTGCTGGGTATAAGGTGCTGGACCAATGTTGATATAAACTTGCCAATGCTTGGTGAGTGATGTGTTCAGTATCTTGCTGGCCACATTTGCTTTCCAGGACATTTCCTGGTCTCCATTTTAGGCTTGGTTGACCTGGGAGTTTTGGTCACATTGTAAAAAATCCGCCTTGGTGCGAATTCAGACCCCAAGATATAGCACTGGCAGTTAAGCCACTATCACGCCTTCCTTGATGATGTTTCTTTTGTGCTACCTATCAGATTTATATCATTATTGGATTTTGTTTATTGCTGTACTAAAAAAAAAATGTTAAGTTTAGTAATGTAGTATAATTAGAGCGCATTCCAGCATTTGCAATTAAGACCTGGATGCCATTGAAAATACTTATGAAATGATTTATGAATGAATAACTGTGTGTATAAAAACCAAAAAGGCCAAAAAATACATGAAGAAGATAGAAAGCAAGGATAAAATATAGAGATGACATGGGGTGAGCTGTGAAGGATAGAATGACTAGGTGGGAGTTGGTTAAGGGCCTAGTGAATTGTGATATAGCTTGGTATTGTGACATACAGCTTGGTATGTTGAAATTTTATAGCTTGGTGTTTTGACTTATTATAGCTTGGAATGTTAACATTTTATAGCTTGGTATTTTTACTTATAGCTCAGTTTAAAAAAAGTTAGTTGAATATCTTTTACAGGACGTTGCAAAACCTACGCTAGAATTTTATGGTTGCTGTGGGGTTTTTTAAGGAAAATTTATGTTCAGTAGTTGGGTATGTTAACATATTATAGCTTGCTATTGTGACATTGTCTGGCTTGTTATATTGATTTATTGTAACCACATGTTATTTTAGGTTTCTTGGAGATTATTGCTTATTAGTGTGACATAAATAGTTTATTATGTTCCCATATAACTTGTTATTGTGTCGTATTATAGCTTGTAATGTTGACATTTTATAGCTTGTAATGTTGACATTTTATAGCTTGTAATGTTGAAATTTTATAGCTTGTAATGTTGAAATTGTGTAGCTTGTAATGTTGACATTTTATAGCTTGTATGTTGAAATTTTTTAGCTAGTAATGTTGACATTTTATAGCTTGCAATGTTGACATTTTATAGCTAGTAATGTTGTCATTTTATAGCTTGTAATGTTGACATTTTATAGCTTGTATGTTGACATTTTTTAGCTTGTATGTTGCCATTTTATAGCTTGTAATGTTGACATTTTTATAGCTTGTATGTTGACATTTTATAGCATGTAATGTTGACATTTTATAGCTTGTAATGTTGACATTTTATAGCTTGTGATGTTGACATTTTATAGCTTGTAATGTTGACATTTTATAGCTTGCAATGTTGACATTTTATAGCTTGTGATGTTGACATTTTATAGCTTGTAATGTTGACATTTTATAGCTTGTAATGTTGACATTTTATAGCCTGTCTGTTGACATTTTATAGCTTGTAATGTTGACATTTGATAGCTTGTAATGTTGACATTTGATAGCTTGTAATGTTGACATTTTATAGCTAGTAATGTTGACATTTTATAGCCTGTAATGTTGACATTTTATAGCTTGTATGTTGACATTTTATAGCTTGTATGTTGACATTTTTTAGCTTGTATGTTGAACATTTTTATAGCTTGTAATGTTGACATTTTATAGCTTGTAATGTTGACATTTTATAGCTTGTAATGTTGACATTTAATAGCTTGTAATGTTGACATTTTATAGCTTGTAATGTTGACATTTTATAGCTAGTAATGTTGACATTTTATAGCTTGTAATGTTGACATTTTATAGCTTGTAATGTTGACATTTTATAGCTTGTAATGTTGACATTTTATAGCTTGTAATGTTGACATTTTATAGCTTGTATGTTGACATTTTATAGCTTGTAATGTTGACATTTTATAGCTTGTAATGTTGACATTTTATAGCTTGTAATGTTGACATTTTATAGCTTGTAATGTTGACATTTTATAGCTTGTAATGTTGACATTTTATAGCTTGTAATGTTGACATTTTATAGCTTGTAATGTTGACATTTTATAGCTTGTAATGTTGACATTTTATAGCTTGTAATGTTGACATTTTTTTGTAATGTTGACATTTTAAAGCTTGTAATGTTGACATTTTATAGCTTGTAATGTTGACATTTTATAGCTTGTAATGTTGACATTTTATAGCCTGTCTGTTGACATTTTATAGCTTGTAATGTTGACATTTTATAGCTTGTAATGTTGACATTTGATAGCTTGTAATGTTGACATTTTATAGCTTGTAATGTTGACATTTTATAGCTTGTAATGTTGACATTTTATAGCTTGTATGTTGACATTTTATAGCTTGTATGTTGACATTTTATAGCTTGTATGTTGACATTTTTTAGCTTGTAATTTTGACATTTTATAGCTTGTAATTTTGACATTTTATAGCTTGTAATGTTGACATTTGATAGCTTGTATGTTGACATTTTATAGCTTGTATGTTGACATTTTTGAGCTTGCAATGTTGACATTTTATAGTTTGTACAAAAGATGAATTTATCTTACATCCCCTCGACGCCAGGAATACGCCAGCTACCTTTGTGATGGCCTTCACCTGTCCCAGCGTGGATCTAAACTGTTGTTTGACCTGCTGCGACCAATCATTGAGAAGCTCACGGCTCAACTTCCTGCTGCCTGGTTTCCATTTTGGGATGAGATTGACGTCAATAATGTGGAAAAGTCTTTACTCGGCTCGTAAACTACATCAGGAAAAAAACTTATTGAAGGTTAACAAAATTATTGTGTCGTCATTCATTGAGATTGTTCTCTTTTACATATTAGGCAGTTAGTCATCTGACAGTTTTGTCTAATATTTCTAAACGATACTGACCTATTAAAACTATTCCAGAATTTTGTTAATTGGGTATTTGAGTGTTATTTTTGCTGCTAATTATGTCTGCTTATTTCATCTTCCTGAAGAATTTCATCACATGCGAGTCTCATGTTTCTTGTCAACAGCTTTTGATAAAAAACCAGATGATCATGTCATAAGAAAGAGAGGACACCTACATCATGTTTTACTGACATGTTTATCTGGTGTTTAGAATGTGAGCAGACTAAAGTATCATGTTTTACTGACATGTTTATCTGGTGTTTAGATTGTGAGCAGACTAAAGTATCATGTTTTACTGACATGTTTATCTGGTGTTTAGATTGTGAGCAGACTAAAGTATCATGTTTTACTGACATGTTTATCTGGTGTTTAGATTGTGAGCAGACTAAAGTATCATGTTTTACTGACAAGTTTATCTGATGTTTAGACTGTGAACAGACTAAAATATCATGTTTTACTGACATGTTTATCTGATGTTTAGACTGTAAGCAGCCTGAAGTATCATCTGTTATCATAGGTTTGGCAGTAATTTGTCCGATCACTGTGTCTGGTAGTAGTCCAGTGAGGAGTGGTCGTTTTATGGAGTGGTCGAGTTTATGAACGCAAGCAAATAGTTTATGTATTCCACTCAAATCTGTACAGGGATATCTAGAGCAAGAAACTAGCAAATGTTTTTGTTGCTATGTGAGGGTGAACAAGACAAAAAAGAGAGCCAAAATCATCATCCATGGGGAGAAATTAGTTTGTTTAGGTCAAAACAAAAATAATTAAATTTCAGAGTGAACTCCATCCTTACATTCAGCAGCCAGCAGAGAGTTCTAGTTCCATTGCTACCAGTATCAGTAGGTTTGTGTGTCCGTCTTGCCTCTTCTGTGAGGGTAGAGTGTTGGTGGGATCCTCATATCACACCCAACCACATCTTTCTCTCCTCACCATAACGATCTTTTTATGCTTCATGGTGAGACGTAATGATGTATATGTAAACAGCTGTTTAACAGACCTGTTACTTTATGCTGAGATTTGTTATTCTGGATTTGCAAATAAATCCATTGTGTTGCCTTGTTGTCTGTCTTATTTTATATTAAAACCATTCTAGAATTGTGTTAATTGGGATATTTGTGTGTTTTTATTTTTGCTGTTCTGTGGCCACACTGATAAAACATAACTGTATCTAGAAGACAGTTATTGTACTATTATCTTTTCATGTTTGTATATTTTTTTTATATATGAGGGCCACACACACCTACAGATTCTCTGTCCTTATCAGCTAGTGGGATGAGATGCCAATATTTGTCGCTGAGGTAACACATCAGTTGTAAACGTGTTAGATGCATCCCTGTAGCGAAACCCTTGCCGTACTCACCTTTTCAGTAGGCCAGACTTGGGCTGTAAGATTTATACCATATTTCACTTAGATTTCAATCTTCTTCTTTTTTATTGTTTACACAACTGGAACACTGGGAACACAAAATGATTACAAAGCTCGCTGTTAGATTACAACATTTACAAGATATATTGCTTTTGAACAATCTGCTACATTATGAGTTGAGTCAAGAACTGACATCACAGCACTCAGGGCATTCCCATAAATGCTACATCCCCATCTGCAGCAGTCATTGAAGAGTTCCGACACTAATGGTGCCAGTAGCATTCTGATTAAACGTCTGTATTGCCTTTCCTCTGAGCCTCGAACATCTCGCATTGATCTAGTCTTTGTCTTTGGTAGATAGATTCTCCCATTGATCTAGTCTTTGTCTTTGGTAGATAGATTCTCCCATTGATCTAGTCTTTGTCTTTGGTAGATAGATTCTCCCATTGATCTAGTCTTTGTCTTTGGTAGTTAGATTCTCCCATTGATCTAGTCTTTGTCTTTGGTAGATAGATTCTCCCATTGATCTAGTCTTTGTCTTTGGTAGATAGATTCTCCCATTGATCTAGTCTTTGTCTTTGGTAGTTAGATTCCTCCCATTGATCTAGTCTTTGTCTTTGGTAGATAGATTCTCCCATTGATCTAGTCTTTGTCTTTGGTAGATAGATTCTCCCATTGATCTAGTCTTTGTCTTTGGTAGATAGATTCTCCCATTGATCTAGTCTTTGTCTTTGGTAGTTAGATTCTCCCATTGATCTAGTCTTTGTCTTTGGTAATTGATTCTCATTGATCTAGTCTTTGTCTTTGGTAGATAGATTCTCCCATTGATCTAGTCTTTGTCTTTGGTAGATAGATTCTCCCATTGATCTAGTCTTTGTCTTTGGTAGTTAGATTCTCCCATTGATCTAGTCTTTGTCTTTGGTAATTAGATTCTCCCATTGATCTAGTCTTTGTCTTTGGTAGTTAGATTCTCCCATTGATCTAGTCTTTGTCTTTGGTAGTTAGATTCTCCCATTGATCTAGCTTTGGTTTTGATAGTTAGATTATCCCATTGATCTAGTCTTTGTCTTTGGTAGTTAGATTCTCCCATTGATCTAGTCTTTGTCTTTGGTAGATAGATTCTCCCGTTGATCTAGTCTTTGTCTTTGGTAGTTAGATTCTCCCATTGATCTAGTCTTTGTCTTTGGTAGTTAGATTCTCCCATTGATCTAGTCTTTGTCTTTGGTAGTTAGATTCTCCCATTGATCTAGTCTTTGTCTTTGGTAGTTAGATTCTCCCATTGATCTAGTCTTTGTCTTTGGTAGTTAGATTCTCCCATTGATCTAGTCTTTGTCTTAGGTAGATAGATTCTCCCGTTGATCTAGTCTTTGTCTTTGGTAGTTAGATTCTCCCATTGATCTAGTCTTTGTCTTTGGTAGATAGATTCTCCCATTGATCTAGTCTTTGTCTTTGGTAGTTAGATTCTCCCATTGATCTAGTCTTTGTCTTTGGTAGTTAGATTCTCCATTGATCTAGTCTTTGTCTTTGGTAGTTAGATTCTCCCATTGATCTAGTCTTTGTCTTTGGTAGATAGATTCTCCCATTGATCTAGTCTTTGTCTTTGGTAGATAGATTCTCCCATTGATCTAGTCTTTGTCTTTGGTAGTTAGATTCTCCCATTGATCTAGTCTTTGTCTTTGGTAGTTAGATTCTCCCATTGATCTAGTCTTTGTCTTTGGTAGATAGATTCTCCCATTGATCTAGTCTTTGTCTTTGGTAGATAGATTCTCCCATTGATCTAGTCTTTGTCTTTGGTAGATAGATTCTCCCATTGATCTAGTCTTTGTCTTTGGTAGTTAGATTCTCCCATTGATCTAGTCTTTGTCTTTGGTAGTTAGATTCTCCCATTGATCTAGTCTTTGTCTTTGGTAGATAGATTCTCCCATTGATCTAGTCTTTGTCTTTGGTAGTTAGATCCTCCCATTGATCCTGTTTGTCATGAAGCTCTTAGGATCACCTGTAGCATTTAAGGCTTGTTAACTGTATTCCGTTATTCTAATGTGCTAGTGATACACTTCCACCTCAGTAATTGTGACTTCATGATCTTGTGTGTTTCTCAAACCAACAATTTTAAACTTATCTCTTCTCTTCCATCATACCAGCAGGGAATAAATGTCCAAACTCTTGCTCAAAATCAGATGGCTCGCTTCTCTCGTGTGGCCAATTTTACAGTCTGGGGATATCTTCATACGGCTCATCAGATCATTTGTTTCTCATTTCTGGTACTGTCTCTTTCCCGCGACCCTTTGGCATGAACCACCTGGCAAGTTCAGATCGCTGTAATTTTTTTTCTTTTGTTCCGAATCGCTCATTATCATCTCATGTATCCTTGTTTTGATGTGGAAGTAGATGGTTTTGTGATAGGCTTTGCAACTGAATGGGGTTTTGCAAATAGGGGTTGGTCCTAGACAATAGAATAATTTAATTTTCAGTTGTTTCACACTGAAAAAAAAAAAAAGGTTTTCTACAATAAAAATAGTAACATCAGTGAATGATTGACATGGAGAAACAGAATTAATGTACAATGTCTTATACATTTAAATGGTGGAACTGATGAGCATTTACAATGTTTTGTACAATCAAAGATGATAACATTAGTGAATATGGAAAATAACATCAAATAGAACTTCTCTTCTTCTCCTTTATTTCCCAATGTAGCATAGTCTCTCAACCAAGTCAGGCCAGGTTGTTCTATCCTTTACTGTTGCATGCAACTCACCATATATTCTTCCCGCCCATTTAACTTCACTGTCTAGCTCCCTTCTCCATGTGTGTGTGTGTGTTTTTTTTTTTTTTTTAATTGCCTTTATTTTTGTTCCCTGTTTGTTCCATTAATTTGCTTTTATAAGAAAAGAGCGTATTCATTGGGACAATAAAAGCATAGTTTCTTCATCATTATGTTACATGCTGATAGTTGTTAGCGTTTAAGGCTGCAATACCCTGTACATTAAAATCACCAGAATCATGGATCAGCTATGTTCTTGCCCATGCTATGTGGTCAAAATATTCAGTTATCTGCCCTTAGGGTTCTTGCTTAATTTCCGTCAAATTTTTTCTGTTATCACAATATTTTAAAACGATTTTTTCCAGAAAAAAATTCCTGAAATATTGCTTCGTTCTAACGATTAATTTCTCTGTTATGTTAAATGTAGTAACTGCTTTCTTGAGAGACTGTCTTGTTTGTTTGTCTATCCGTACATTCACTGATATACAGGAACTGGAATAACACAGACAGCTAAGAAACTGTATGAGCTAATCCAGTGGATATGAACAATAGGGCGTCACTGGGAGGGCAACTACCACCACCGCCGAGAGTATCCCAGACGCCGCTCACGCGACGTAGATTGGGGCTAAACTAGATGGCTGGGACTCACGAGCAGCACCTTCCGCATCTCCTGCGGCTTTGCTCGTGAGTCCCAGCCATCTAGTTTAGCCCCAATCCACGCCGCGTGAGCGGCGTATGGGATACCCTCGGCGGTGGCAATAGTCGCCGGTAAACCGCAAATTAGGTCGCCGGAAGTGCGCAATTGACACGTGACTGACCCTCTTTTTTGGTCGCCATATTTTTGTGACCGTTATTCGGAGGATAGCCACTACGCTTTTTTTAATATACAGCAAAAATGATGAAACAATTAACAGTATTCACAATTCTATAGTCTACGATCTAAACTATGCCTAGCTAGCACACAACATTAAACGGAAAACAACAGAGGAACTACAGATTAACACATTCCAGATATTAAACACATAAAACAACCCAACTCCATTGGTGCAATCGTTTCCACTTTTCACTGAACCAGAAACCGCCTCATGACCAACTGCTCCGCCCTGTGAGGTGAACTTCCTGAAAGTCTTGTCACTGAACTCTTGCCCTCTGTCCTCTGAAACGCTATGCAGTGTTGTCACGGCGACACGTAAACTTCCGGATCGTAGTGTATTGTTCATGCTGTCACATCTACTATTGTCTCTGATATCAGGGTTGGTACCTTTTTCACAAATTTTACCAGAATATGCAGGGGCGCTGTGATTTGTAGACACTTCTGATACGTGATCACCGTTATCAGCTATCTGTTTAACCTGGCCGGTCTCGGTATAGTTCGTAACATTTCCCAAACCGTTGCTTTTATTCCTGAAGTGTTTGTATTTATTTTTACTTTTTCTTCTGGTGTGTCCTTTCTGTGTTTTGTTTCTAGGAGTTTCATTGCTTTCTTTCTCAAAGAATTTGTTTTTACCATGACCTGTATTATTAATATTTGCAAGCATTTGGGTTTTGTTTTCATCAACTAAAATTTCTACAACTATTTCATTATTACCGTTATCTTTATTATTAGCGTTACCGTTATCTTTATTATTAGCGTTGCCGTTATCTTTATTATTAGCGTTCAAAGTGTTGAGAATATCGTCAGCTACACCTTCTAAATCCACATCTTCAATCTTACCGCGATCATCAGTTGCTTTATATTTTCCTGGTATTTCTGAAACACCTGTTATCTTTTCTCCATTACCGGCGAGTCTTTCACCCTTGCCAACAATTATATCGGGTAGTTTGTTGGCGACTGGAAGAGCACCTGCTTCAGGCACCCTCGCCGAGCTTTCGTCAAACACCCCGATAGAGGCAATGGCCCGAGAAAGTGGTGTACATGTAACCATGGAGATAGGGCGCTCTGCTGAGGAGCACCAGCCACACCTGGTCGCCGGCCTCCATGTTCAAGATGGCGGTGTTGGAGGCGGAAGCCCAGTAGGGGATACTCTCAGCCCAAATGGTTGCGATCATCTTCCGGTTCAGAACCAGCTCCACAGCAGCCTGCATACGAAAGACATGATAGCACTGTTATCGAATCTCTCGATCTGTCCGTCTGCTCATTCATTAATCCTTCTATCCGTCATTGTGTACAGGTATGTCAAGGAAAGATATAAAGCCGAACGATAAGTACATCAGAGAGCTTCACAGTATAACAAACACGTACAAAACGCGAACGTTGAGACTATAGAGCCTTTGTCAGTACATGCATAAATCGAACAAAATCACACGAATACACAAAATCACTTAACTCACGTATCCAGATGCAGCCACATGGATGACTTGCCAGTGCAATGAAAATAACACACTGAACCGGAGAATATATAGCCGTGGAATGCCAAAGACAGTAACTAAAGGATTTTATATGAAACTCTGTTGACAGTTCAGTCCCTTGGGTGTTAAAGTCCCCAAAGTAAATAAAACGATTAGCAAAAGACTTACTGTCTTAGTGGCTAAATTTAATGGATATCACCTCCATGTCGTGGACATCTTGGTGATCCTGAGAAGTGCAGCAGTACTGGTATCAGGGCACTGTGCTGCACATCTTAGTCCTAGGCCTGTTCCATCAGTGTATTTCATGCCACATCTCTTGCAGTTGATGGCATAAATAGCATTGCGGCTCTTACGGTAGAATGTTTCACGAATGTGGAATGGAAGATGGCATTAGGGAATTCCCGACTGGGCCCCTGGACCACACATATGGACAGGTCCTGCATACAGGTCTGTGACAAGAGACCGTGCCGAAGTGGGACAGGCGTAGGACTAACTGACTCTTGACTAGAATGTCCATGAGGTTACAGTCTTGTCTGTAGGCCACTAGAGGAGGTTCAGAGAAAATCGCGCTGGTGGCAGGGTCAGCCCTAAGAATGGAGAGATGCCTCAGAATAATACTTTTGGTTCAGATGCTGTGAGGGTGGTAGGTAAGTATGGGGATAGGTCTGCTGTTGTGACGTTTAAGCTTGAAAACGAGATTCTTAGCACGATGGAAAGACCGTGCTCGGTAAAAGGCGGCAGATAAGACATGTTTGGGGTAACCTCGAAGCCGGAACAAGTGTAGCATTACTAGGGCCTTCTAGTGAAATCGTCGTTCTCCTGACACGGTCTTCGTAAGCGTAGAAGCTGGGAGAAAGGAGTGGAGTCCTTGCAGAAAGAGAGATGAGAATACGTGTAGAGAATATAATCATGGAAATCAGTAGACTTATAGTACACCGAGGCGCTGAAGCCTTTTGAGTTCCTGGTGGCAGTAAGGTCCAGACAATAGCACTGACGAAGGTGAAATGCTGGAAGTGTATCGGATGCTGGGATGAAAGTTGGAGACAAAAAAGAATGAAGTCCTTCAGTTCAGGTAGGGGCATATCGATGACACCAATGCAATCATCGATAAACCTGCTGTAGAGCTCGGGAGCCTATCGATATATGCATGACATATCTGGTGCTCGAGGCAGCCCATGAAGAGGCAGGCATAGCTAGGTCCCATCTTGGTGCCCATAGCGACGCCTCTGATCTGGTTGGAACAGTGACTACAAAACTCGAAAGAGTTTAGAGTGAGCACTAGCTCGGCCAGACGTATCAAAGGGACATAGCTATAGCAGGGCTGACTCTAGGATCTAGAAAGAACCACAAAGCCTGGAGCCCATCAGAATGTGGAATAGACGTGTAAAGAGGAGTAACATCCAAGGTGAAGATGTGGTACATGGAAAAAGAGGTCAACCGGAAGGATTGAAAGACAGAGATAGCAAATCATTGATTTCTTGTTACGCTCGTTGGCGATGGTTGTCGTCCATGGTGGATCTGTTCAAAACGAAGAGCACATGACATCCCTAGATTAATACAAGTGTATCGGGTAATCCCCTATGAAATCTCGCCGCCGACGAGGTAGAGTGACCTTTGTGAGTTGTACAAGTTTTTTCCATAGGACTGCAGTCTGTTTAATGAACACCTTAATGATGAGAAACAAATAGGTACAAATACTGTTCAGCTGTATAGCCATACATCACAGTTTTACTGAGGCACCTCACAACTGTTACCAAGTAACATGCCGTTCAGTGTTGGTGAGTATATGTGGGAGGTGAAGTTGAACTCCACTATGTTAAGCTAGTAACACAAAGTGAAGCAAAGTGTTACTATTCGGATGAGAATCCCCCATATACAAATCCTAGAAACCCTGTTCAGCCGTAAGGTTATACTAAATCCCCCGACAGTTACAAAGCAACACGAGGCCCAGTTTCTGGGATTATCATCCAAATAGTGACACTTTGTGTTAATTGCTCAGTGTGTGGTCCTGGTAGGGATGGGTTCGACTTCACTCATCTAAGAGTCCCGCTCTCTAGCGTAGTTGGATAAACAGGATTGCGCGGAGACCGGGTGACGAACTCCTTGTGGTGCGGGGGTAGACAGAAAAGACACATTTTCTCCCAGATTTACGGTATTTACAATGGAATCAAGGCCGAAAGGTTGCGATATCCAAAGTACCGAGCCTAAGGGTTAACAACTTATGGCTTCTGGATACTAAAACAAACAAACAAACACTCATCTAAGCAACAAGCCAGCTAATTAACCAACAAACAAACCAATTCGGGAACCAGTCATCATGAAAATATACACGCCAACTGATAAGCTAACCATCTAGCCTGACAACACATAGACAAAGCAAACTGAGAAGGAGAACTCACTGGTTCTTTTTCATCAGAAATTCCTCTTATCTAGATAAGACAAATATTTTAATTGATAGCATAGATTTGCTATATGCGAGATTGCCTTAAATGGTCTGCACCGTATTCAAACAGCTGTTACTGGGGGCCGTAATATTGCCTGACGGATGAACGCGGTTTCCATGACCTCTCCACGGGTGATCTCATCCGCATAGTGGCACTTTGTGTCACCAGGAGTTCGCTCTGTGTAATAAAGTGGTTACGTTAAAAATGTGTTTACGTACTTATTCAAACAGACAAAGTGATTTACCCGTTGTCTCCCCTGAGCCGCTATAGTCAGTGAGAAGAGAAAGGTTCCGTTGAAAGGGGCAGTAAATCTCCCAGTCTCCGGGTTAAATGCATTTCCGACGTTAGTAATGACTTTGTCGAAAGGTAGGTCGGAGTTGTCGCTGACTGGACCCACGTTGAGACTTAAACCCACGAAAAACGCCACTCTGTCCTGCATTTCGTCCCGACCTGTCAACATGCAACAGAACGTCAACTGGACACAAAAAAACTTTCTTTCTTATCTTGAAGTACGAACGTTAAAAAAACCCAGATGTTACAACTATAGATATTATGAATGAACGCGGTTTCTGGGACCTCTCCACGGCGATTCTCATCCACATGGTGGCACTTTGTGTCATTGGGTGTTTATCGCTTGTGTGATGTCCTGGTGGGGTAGAAAGTCAGTCAGTCGAAGCGGCTGTTCCGTGTGCCCTTTTATTTATTTTATCTTCTCTTGTCTTCTGTGTCACTGATCAACAGTTTTAATTTCCTCGTACATTTACTGTATGTTGTCGAGAATATTTGCACATGACTTAATGGGTGAGAGGAGGAGGGGTTGAAAATGCCCTTTTTTAATGCCTACGTAACAGTGGGTACCAAAACAGTCTCGTGAGATGTCCTAACCATTTCAGTTTTTGCTGTCTAATGAATTAAAGGACTAGTTTCAGTCCTAAATGTCCCTAATTTTTTTTTTCATTTCTGATGTTTTTTTTTTTCTCCTCTTCCTCCTCTTTCTTCTTATCTTTTTTTTCTCCAACTTGGTCTTCTTTTTCTTCTTCTTTCTGCCTTAAATTTGTGTTTAGTATGTCTTGTTGTGGTTTACAGCAAGGATGCAATATCTAAGCTTTTCGCACACCACATCCAATTTCAGCAAAACATTAATTAAGTCACATTTAACGACATGTTTGGGACATGGGTCTATCCCCACCCCCATAAATGGATCCCGACACCCAGGGGAATCCCCTACATGCTCCTAGTCACGGCTTTGTCCTAAAGCTGGAAGTAGTTGCGCTCCTAGTTCATAATCAGCTGTTGTGTTGTTTCCCACTCAGGGGAAGTGATAAAATTTCTCATAAGTATAAGAACTGGACAAGAGTTATCTCTTGTTGTGTGACTGACTCTAGCATGCAATTCCCAACCGTTACATCGTTTGTCTTATAACTTCAGACATTCTCAACCATTATAAAGAAATCTGGCTACCTAGTTTTCACTTATTTTTGTTTTTGGTTCTTATCACTTTTTTCAGGCCCAGCTCCGCCCATTTACACACTATGCAAGTTTTCATTGATATTTAATTAGCCGAGTTAACTTCTGTAAAGGTTAGAGGGGTGTCGCCCTGGCTGTATCCGATAGGAGTAATTTTATGATACACACGACCTCAGAATATCACTCTCCTGTGACGCAACCTCTATATTACAGCAGGTAAGTGATTTAAACAATCCCATTAAAATCTGCAACTGGGCCTAACCCAAACCCCACTTGCAACAATCCGAACCTAGGTCCCACGAGACAGTGCATTCTACGTGCCGTGGTTTTACACTTGACATTTAGCTGTGGCCCGCACAACGCTTTGTCGCTGCAGACACGGAGCTCTACCTTCTGCAATAAACTCACTTTCTAAGCAAAATCCTAGACGGCTGTCATGTACCCATCAATAAACACTAAAACTATATACTAAATCGTTCAGAAAATCCACGTCAATACACTGTGTACCTGTCAGCATATACACCCCTGCCCCTTACACTTCAATTCAATTCAATATTGACCATGACCACTTACAGCTAAGGGACATAAAACATTGCTGCCCAGCTCCGCCCATTTACACACTATGCAAGTTTTCATTGATATTTTATTAGCCGAGTCAACTTCTGTAAAGGTTAGAGGGGTGTCGCCCTGGCTGTATCCGATAGGAGTCATTTTATGATACACACGACCTCAGAATATCACTCTCCTGTGACGCAACCTCTATATTACAGCAGGTAAGTGATTTAAACAATCCCATTAAAATCTGCAACTGGGCCTAACCCAAACCTCACTTGCAACAATCCGAACCTAGGTCCCACGAGACAGTGCATTCTACGTGCCGTGGTTTTACACTTGACATTTAGCTGTGGCCCGCACAACGCTTTGTCGCTGCAGACACGGAGCTCTACCTTCTGCAATAAACTCACTTTCTAAGCAAAATCCTAGACGGCTGTCATGTACCCATCAATAAACACTAAAACTATATACTAAATCGTTCAGAAAATCCACGTCAATACACTGTGTACCTGTCAGCATATACACCCCTGCCCCTTACACTTCAATTCAATTCAATATTGACCATGACCACTTACAGCTAAGGGACATAAAACATTGCTGCCCAGCTCCGCCCATTTACACACTATGCAAGTTTTCATTGATATTTAATTAGCCGAGTCAACTTCTGTAAAGGTTAGAGGGGTGTCGCCCTGGCTGTATCCGATAGGAGTCATTTTATGATACACACGACCTCAGAATATCACTCTCCTGTGACGCAACCTCTATATTACAGCAGGTCAGCAATTTAAACGACCCCATAAAATCTGCAACTGGGCCTAACCCAAACCCCACTCGCAACAATCTGAACCTGGGTCCCACGAGACAGTGCATTCTGCGTGCCTCATTTTTTACACTTGACATTTAGCGGTGGCTCGCACAACGCTTTGTCGCTGCAGACACGGATCTCTGCCCTCTGCAATCAACTCTAAGCAAAATCCTAGACGGCTTTCATGTACCCACCAACAAACACTAACACTATATACTAAATCGTTCAGAAAATCCACGTCAATACACTGTGTACCTGTCAGCATATACACCCCTGCCCCTTACACTTCAATTCAATTCAATATTGACCATGACCACTTACAGCTAAGGGACATAAAACATTGCTGCTCTCTGCCCTTTCCTCTCATTTTGTCTGTCCAATCACATTGTCCTGTCCAGCCTCCGTCATTCATAAGTGTGTATATGGGTGGAGCCAGGGCCCGGAAAAGTGAGATGTTCCTTGTTTTTTAATATTCTGGTTTCTACAACACATGTCTTGAAAAATAGATTGTTTTAGAAGTTTTTTTAAATCTTAGAATTAATGACGTACTATTCAAGTTTCGTCCTTTTAAGGATAAATTATAATTTTTTTTTTTTATTTGTTTTTTTTTTTTGTTTTTTTGTTATTTGAAGCCTAACCCTGGCTTTTTCCAGGGGCCGCAATATAGACAGGCCATAAATATGGCCAATTGTCTGAACGCGGTTTCTGGGACCTCTCCACGGCGATCCTCATCCATATGGTGGCACTTAGTGTCATCGGGTCTTTATGGCTTGTATGATGTCCTAGTTGGGTAGAAAGTCAGTCAGTCAGTCAGAATTAATGACGATTTTTAAATAGAACCTCTATAATAGAAAGCACTAATGCACACTTACCGGACACACCGGAGTACCTGGTGGACCTTGTTTTCCCGGCAGTCCTGGGGTCCCGGGCTTACCAGCTGGACCCCGTGGTGCTTTGATTGGCAGACTGACAGGCAGACTCCTCCCACCCTTGCACGTGACTTCCAGCTCGCAAACATCGTCTCCGCCCACCGCTTCCTCCACGGCAGTATCTTCAGCAGCATCCTGCAACTCCACCTGGTTCCTGTTCCTGCGTGGTGACCGCTTGGACGTTGTCATGACAACAGTAAACACAAGGACAGCAAAGATGACATCCAGTTGTAGCTTCATATCTGAGCCGAAGTTGTGTAGCTGATCAAAGTCCTCACTTGTAACTGAAACATACATGTAGACACATTGTTCTGACTAAAATTAGAGAGGTAAAACACAGAGCAGCATTGGCAATGTTGTAGGTATACTAACGTCAAATCAGTCCTGCTGAATTGGGTAGAAACACTTTAGCACCTTTCTGTCTTTCCAGGCGACAGTGTTACATCCATGAAGATATTCTTCACGTCACAAGGGTAACATTCTGTCACTGGCCTCCCTTCTACTGCGTTGAGGTTCATTGCGAAAGCGAATGGACGACGCTTGGCGCAACAAAGTCTAGGGTATAATACTAGAACATCTAGTTTTAGAATGGAGCTAGAGGCATTCGCATCAGCTTTCGCTAGCTTGTCATCAATAAATGGTGAACTGATGCGTGACAACCTTGATGTGGTCAAAGCCCTTTGGGAGAAACAGAACGATGTGGAGGTGTAAATAGATAAGTATGGTCTGGAGCACAGCCAACTCTAGATATAAAATATATATCTATATAGAGTTTACAGCCAGTGTACGCGATGCAAAAGCCAATTTACAAAAATTAACACAGAATGTATAACTGCAAATATGCATAAGAAGTGGATGAACAACCAGAAGTTTCCTCAAGAGTTTACAGCCAGTGTCCGCGATACAAATGCCAATTTACAAAAATTAACACAGACCGTACAACTGCAAAAATGCATAAGAAGTGGATGAACAACCAGAAGTTTCCGCAAGACTTTACAGCCAGTGTCCGCCGCGAAGCATCAGTCAAATGGTTAAGGAATAATATTATTAGTGTACTTCTACAACATATAATTATACTGTTAGTCAACAATTAGTAAAGAGGCAAAGAGTGACTTGCTGTGAGAGGTTAGTTAGTAAATAAAATACAGTTTTATGCACTTACCCAGAGCTCCGAAATATCTTGACACAATTTATACACAATTCGATTTCTACATTCAAAGTAGATAAAGAATAAACAGCCAGTTCCCAAAAGTCCAAACTACTAACTAGAAACAGTGACACACACATCACAATACGACTGTCTTCAGTAAATTAAAATTAAAATTGCTGTATATCCACTTCACAATATCCACTTGTAGATTTGTAATACGAATACGTTTATAACACAGGACTTTGTAAGCATATTAAAATGTCACACAATGCAACATGGAACTTCCAGTAATCTATTTTCGAGGGGACTCCTCGAAAATGTACCGTGATTCAGTTGTCAGGACTGAATATACAGCCGGACGTGTCTAGAGATAATGGTACAGCTACGAATGACCAGGGGATCTGGTAGATAGTTTCTCTCAGAGGAGGAGCAAGACAAAAATGTTATAAAAACTGCGTCTGGCACTATTTGAATGGGCATCTTCGTTGGCTGCTGAACATGAGGACGGAGCGTTTATGGAAATGCCCCTAAGTGCCTCAGTGTTAGTTCTTAGCTCAACACTCGACATTGATTAGCATCCCGGACCGGTGAGAAGAGGGCAGTCAATGACTCTAAAGATACCCAACCCACAAAGAACAAAATTTTTCGAAATTTTCATGTTCACTGCATTACCATAATAACCATCCCTCTTTCTAGGAAGCCCACGGGCAGCAAACGGCGCCTATAACATAACAGTGCAGGTCGTAAGCGGCGAACATGGAGGGTTGGCGTGTTTTCCATCTGGATGTTTTTAATATAAACCCTAACATAACAATGAGCCCGAGTTAAGATCGTCAGCTAGAATGACAGACTTGTTGCCGAAAGGCCAGACGGAATGCAGACGCCATTGCGGCGCACTTGATAATAAACAGAAGAAACAGGCCGAAATTTGAGATTTGGAGAGTTACAGCGATGTTCAAGAGAAGAAAATGACATAACTGTATTTGAATACTTTTAGACGACGGATCAACATCATGGCACAAGGGAAGCAAGACTCAATCAAGCCTGAGTCTAAAGAATCTCAACATAGTGCACGAACTGCGTAGCACCGGCGAGGATCCTGAAATACTTTGGGTATATTTTTACTCCAAATTTTGCCCGGGTAGCGCCGTTAGGCTACTCTTTTTCGATTTCCAACTGCTAAGGGATTTTGTTTACGTGCGCCACAATACACACGAGTGTCTGATCTAACTACCCAAAGACCAGGGGAAAGTACTAGAAGTCCACGTGAAAAAATCCCAGCCTTTGAATACACGTAGAAAATTGTGCATATTTAAGTAGGGTGACCATATCCTCCCATTTTCACCGGCACCGCATCGTGTGTTCGGTAGAGCCACGCCGTTGCATTGGTACCGTCAATTTAGATAATCAACGGTATGGGTCTACCTGAATGTGTCTACCTAACGATACTGTCTCGGTGAAAAGGGGACCATATGGCCACCCTTTTATAAATGTAGATTTCTAATAATTTTATCTCATCACAATCTGTCATCTCGATACGAAACGCAATTTTTCGTTATTTTAAAGCTCAACCCCGGATGTAGTTGGGAGCCCTAATGATTGTTGTACGGGGTTTCTGGGACCTCTCCTCGGGTGATACTCATCCGTATGGTGGCACTTTGTGTCACCGAGTGTTTATCGCTTGATGGATGTCCTGGTAGTATTGAATCTCACTCACTCATAAGTGTATCTGGGGGAAAAAATATAAGATGACCTGGAAAAACAAAAGCGTAAAATAAGCCGTATTGCGTTTCTAATGCAAAAATTAGTGTAAGACCTAGCCTTATTGTTGGGAAAAGACGTTATTTCCCCCTTAAGTTAATTTGGACTACAAAATCTAATCTGTCAGAAACAAGCGTACAGGCGGGTGAGAGCCAGTGTCTTACTGGTTGATGTAAGACACAAGTGTACAAGAGCGACAGCTAGAACCGTTTCACTTGTGTACGGAGGAAAATGCGGGATTGTTCTGTTCATTTCCGTTTTGTCCACTTCAAGTTTGCTACCTGAAGGTTTGACCGACTAAGTTGACAAAATGTTAATATAAGGATAGCAGACAAACAAGACAAATCGCAAATGTTTTATTGAAACTCCAGAAAAGTTATAACTAGTAAGAGAGTAACCTACTGTCAGAACTGACGTGATGCAACATGGTCAAATATTGATTTCGATTTCCTTCAACGCTTTAAGTAGCTGACCACATTATCAACCAGAAGAAGACGAAGAAAAACAGACAAGTTGTCTACCAGACGCATATATATGCAGACAAACACAGACAGACATAAACAGTAGCTAGACAGACATCCATTGTTGTTGACTCTAACTCTTCTGATACACATTTCTCTACTTCAGAGACACACTGAAAGGGAATCGATTTGCAATTAAATTCAATGGAAGACAAGTTGCTGTTCTTTAAGTGCTTTTGCTAGTAGCTAAGATTTTTATCAACAAACTCACTCCGATCAGAATAAATCGCATATTTTTATTGACCCTAAGAGTTATTTTTCATTCGGCTCGTCTATTTTTATTGACCTTTGCTATTTTTTAAATGTAAATATTTGAGCATATTAGTGAATATCGTTCGAAGAACGGCTGCTAGAGCACTTGAGAAAGCTGGACACTCATTCGAGCATTGAACCGCCGTTTGTTTTCCTTAGGATTACAGTCCACAGGATTAACAGCGTAAGGATGAGAATCCTACATGAACGAATACCGATAAGTTCCGTTCAATAGTAAGATTTTACTGGAACCCCGGCAGTGACAGTAACCTTGAGTCTGGGCTATGTACGGGTGTGGACTCGATTGAGAAGTTGTCTGACTTTCTACCCCACCAGGACATCACACAAGCGATTAACACCAGATGACACAAAGTGCCATCATGTGGATGAGGATCGCCGTGGAGAAGTCCCAGAAACCGCGTTCAGACAATTGGCCATACTTATGGCCTGCCTATATTGCGGCCCCTGGCAAAAGCCAGAGTAGGGCTTCATTTTTTTTTTTTTTTTTGAATCAACAAGGAAGTGGGGAATTTTGTCAGTTACAACAGCGAATACTAACAAAGATTGTCACATTTTGCAAATCTGCAATGTTAGGTCGGATTATTTCATTTCGTATTTCTTCACCAAGGTCGCTAACTCCAGTGGTCATGTAGTTTCCTCCCCTTCTCATCGATTACTGGAAAGAGTGGATATTGAAAATGAAGAATATTTTTGTGTGTGTTAAAGTGTGAGAAACTGGCCCTTTTGAAATTCCAAAGTCTTAATTACAGCTATTCATTTTGAGGAAGTTAAGGTTGGCATTCATGAATGAGGGTGATATGTTCAAGTGCCTGGGTAGGACAGTCGGGAGGTGAGAGGGTAAGAAATGAATCGAGACACAACAAAGACAGGGAGAGCGTCGAAGACACGGGATTTTGTTTTAACTTTTCAAAAAAGTAACTTCTTGGGTCGGTTAATTAAGGATCCGAAGGAAACGATAAGGGTTTTAAATATGTGCATTAGTGTTTCTTTCTTTCTTTTTTTTTTTTTAAACATATAGGCAATAAGAAATTGATGAGCTCTCACAGTTATTATCTAGGGGCAGCTTAAACTGGTTAATATCTTGGGATATCTCACATTGTCCAGTATCTTAGGACATCTGACACTATCCAGTATCTTGGGACATCTAACACTGTCCAGTATCTTGGGACATCTAACACTGTCCAGTATCTTGGGACATCTAACACTGTCCAGTATCTTGGGACATCTAACACTATCCAGTATCTTGGGACATCTGACATTGTCCAGTATCTTGGGACATCTGACACCGTCCAGTATCTTGGGACATCTAACACCGTCCAGTATCTTGGGACATCTAACACTATCCAGTATCTTGGGACATCTAACACTGTCCAGTATCTTGGGACATCTAACACTGTCCAGTATCTTGGGACATCTAACACTGTCCAGTATCTTGGGACATCTAACACTGTCCAGTATCTTGGGACATCTAACACTATCCAGTATCTTGGGACATCTGACATTGTCCAGTATCTTGGGACATCTGACACCGTCCAGTATCTTGGGACATCTAACACTGTCCAGTATCTTGGGACATCTAACACTATCCAGTATCTTGGGACATCTAACACTGTCCAGTATCTTGGGACATCTAACACTATCCAGTATCTTGGGACATCTAACACTGTCCAGTATCTTGGGACATCTAACACTGTCCAGTATCTTGGGACATCTAACACTGTCCAGTATCTTGGGACATCTGACATTGTCCAGTATCTTGGGACATCTAACACTGTCCAGTATCTTGGGACATCTAACACTGTCCAGTATCTTAGGACATCTAACACTATCCAGTATCTTGGGACATCTAACACTGTCCAGTATCTTGGGACATCTAACACTATCCAGTATCTTGGGACATCTGACATTGTCCAGTATCTTGGGACATCTGACATTGTTCAGTATCTTGGGACATCTGACATTGTCCAGTATCTTGGGACATCTGACATTGTTCAGTATCTTAGGACATCTGACACTATCCAGTATCTTGGGACATCTAACACTGTCCAGTATCTTGGGACATCTAACACTGTCCAGTATCTTGGGACATCTAACACTGTCCAGTATCTTGGGACATCTAACACTATCCAGTATCTTGGGACATCTGACATTGTCCAGTATCTTAGGACATCGAACACTGTCCAGTATCTTGGGACATCTGACATTGTCCAGTATCTTGGGACATCTGACAATATCCATTATCTTAACATCTAATACTGTCCAGTATCTTGGGACATCTGACAATATCCATTATCTTAACATCTAATACTGTCCAGTATTTTGGGACATCTGACACTATCCATTATCTTAACATCTAATACTGTCCAGTATCTTGGGACATCTGACAATATCCATTATCTTAACATCTAATACTGTCCAGTATCTTGGGACATCTGACAATATCCATTATCTTAACATCTAATACTGTCCAGTATCTTTTGACATCTGACACTATCCATTATCTGACACATCTAATACTGTCCAGTATCTTGGGACATCTGACACTATCCATTATCTTAACATCTAATACTGTCCAGAATCTTGGGACATCTGACAATATCCATTATCTTAACATCCAACACTGTCTAGTATCTTAGGACATCTAACACTGTCTAGTATCTTGGGACATCTAACACTGTCTAGTATCTTGGGACATCTAACACTGTCCAGTATCTTGGGACATCTGACACTGTCCAGTATCTTGGGACATCTGACATTGTCCAGTATCTTGGGACATCTGACACTGTCCAGTATCTTGGGACATCTGACATTGTCCAGTATCTTGGGACATCTAACACCGTCCAGTATCTTAGGACATCTGACATTGTCCAGTATCTTGGTACATCGAAAACTGTCCAGTATCTTGGGACATCTGACACTGTCCAGTATCTTGGGACATGTGACATTGTCCAGTATCTTGGGACATCTGACATTGTCCAGTATCTTGGGACATGTGACATTGTCCAGTATCTTGGGACATCGAACACTGTCCAGTATCTTGGGACATCTGACAATATCCATTATCTTAACATCTAATACTGTCCAGTATCTTTTGACATCTGACACTATCCATTATCTTAACATCTAATACTGTCCAGTATCTTGGGACATCTGACACTATCCATTATCTTAACATCTAATACTGTCCAGAATCTTGGGACATCTGACAATATCCATTATCTTAACATCCAACACTGTCTAGTATCTTAGGACATCTAACACTGTCTAGTATCTTAGGACATCTAACACTGTCTAGTATCTTAGGACATCTAACACTGTCTAGTATCTTGGGACATCTAACACTGTCCAGTATCTTGGGACATCTGACATTGTCCAGTATCTTGGGACATCTTACACTGTTCAGTATCTTGGGACATCTGACACTGTCCAGTATCTTGGGACATCTAACACTGTCCAGTATCTTGGGACATCTGACACTGTTCAGTATCTTGGGACATCTGACATTGACCAGTATCTTGGGACATCTAACACTGTCCAGTATCTTGGGACATCTGATATTGTCCAGTATCTTTGGACATCAGACACTATCCATTATCTTAACATCTCACAGTGTCTAATTTTTTAACATCTTCCACCGTAAATTATCTAAACATCTCACACTGTTCATTATCATAACATATTACACTGTTCATCACCTTAAAATCTCACACTGTTCATTATCTCAGCATCTCACACAGTTCATCATCTTAAAATCTCACACTGTTTATTATCTCAACATCTTGCACTGTTCATTATCTCAACATCTTGCACTGTTCATTATCTCAACATCTTGCACTGTTCATTATCTCAACATCTTGCACTGTTCATTACCTTAACATCTTACACTGTTCATTATCTTAACATCTCACACTGTTCATTACCTTAACATCTTACACTGTTCATTATCTTAACATCTCACACTGTTCATTACCTTAACATCTCACACTGTTCATTATTTTAACATCTCACACTGTTCATTATTTTAACATCTCACACTGTTCATTATCTTAACATCTCACACTGTTCATTATCTTAACATCTCACACTGTTCATTATTTTAACATCTCACACTGTTCATTATTTTAACATCTCACACTGTTCATTATTTTAACATTTCACACTGTTCATTATTTTAACATCTCACACTGTTCATTATTTTAACATCTCACACTGTTCATTATTTTAACATCTCACACTGTTCATTATCTTAACATCTCACATTGTTCATTACCTTAACATCTCACACTGTTCATTACCTTAACATCTCACACTTTTTATTACCTTAACATCTCACACTGTTCATTATCTTAACATCTCACACTGTTCATTACCTTAACATCTCACACAGTTCATTATTTTAACATCTCACACTGTTCATTACCTTAACATCTCACACTGTTCATTACCTTAACATCTCACACTGTTCATTACCTTAACATCTCACACTGTTCATTATCTTAACATCTCACACTGTTCATTATTTTAACATCTCACACTGTTCATTATCTTAACATCTCACACTTCATTATCTTAACATCTCACACTGTTCATTATTTTAACATCTCACACTTCATTATTTTAACATCTCACACTTCATTATTTTAACATCTCACACTGTTCATTATCTTAACATCTCACACTTCATTATTTTAACATCTCACACTGTTCATTACCTTAACATCTCACACTTCATTATCTTAACATCTCACACTGTTCATTACCTTAACATCTCACACTTTTCATTACCTTAACATCTCACACTTCATTATCTTAACATCTCACACTGTTCATTATCTTAACATCTCACACTCTTCATTATTTTAACATCTCACACTGTTCATTATCTTAACATCTCACACTTCATTATCTTAACATCTCACACTGTTCATTATCTTAATATTTCACATTGTTCATTACCTTAACATCTCACACTGTTCATTATCTTAATATTTCACATTGTTCATTACCTTAACATCTCACACTGTTCATTACCTTAACATCTCACACTGTTCATGATCCTAACATCTCACACTGTTCATTACCTCAAAATCCCACACTGTTAATTATCTCAACATCTCACACAGTTCATTATCTTAACATCCCACACTGTTCATTATCTCAACATCTCACACAGTTCATCATCTCAACATCTCACACTGTTCACTATCTCAACATCTTACACTGTTCATTATCTCAACATCTCACACTGTTCACTATCTCAACATCTCACACAGTTCATCATCTCAACATCTCACACTGTTCACTATCTCAACATCTTACACTGTTCATTATCTCAACATCTTATACTTTTCATTATCTCAACATCTTACACTGCTCATTATCTTAACATCCTACACAGTTAATTATATTAAAATCTCACACTATACACTATCTTACATCTTACACTGTTCATTATTTTAACATCTCACACTGTTCATTATCTTAACACCTTACAGTGCTCATTAATTTGACCTTGATTTATTTCGTTTTAATGCAAATAAAGCTTTCTTGTATAAGTAAACCAATGCCCACTTATATTTACAGGCTCATCTGTATTTAAGCCAACGTTCTAGAACACAGAAGTAGCTCAGTAAAATGGGAAACAGGTTACGATGACAGGTTTCAGTTTAAACAGCTTTCTGTAACTGCCTAGTGTCACGCTGTTTGAAGTGCAATGCAAGATCAGTGAATAAACAAGTACTCGCCATTCATGAACTTTGAAAGAAGATACAGAATACAACTGGATGCGACTGAGTACGTTAGGAATTAGTAACAATTAAAAGACTTTTTTACGCTTTCTTTGCTTAGGGCTCTTTGTGCTGGACCCATACGTTTTTATTTATAGTAATAATAATAATTATTATTATTATTCACCAAGGATGCTTGAATTTATGTTATCGTTAAGGTGCACCAGAACATAAATTATAGCTTGATCTCTATCTCACTGCAAAACGGTTAGGCGTTGCCGAGAGCTAACTTCATAGCTCTAGCGACGATCCCCATGGATCTCCCTTAAAATTAGACTCGGGAACAGAAAGACACGCGAAATGAACCCACGACCTTCAGAGCATGAGGCAAACGGTTTAGCCACTGAGATCTTTTAGAGGGTACGACTCGACTAAAGGATATTTACAGCTATTGGACGCAAGAGGGTCCAATTCCAGTATATTCACAGTCGACGGGCATTCGAGGGTACCAATCTGGTGTATTTACAGCCAATGGACGCACTTGGGCATGACTGCAGTAAATTTACAGCCAATGGACGCACCCGTGCATTGCTCCAGTAAGTTTATAGCAAATGGACGCACCTGGTGATGACTCCAGTAAGTTTATAGGCAATGTACACACCCGAGCATGACTCCAGTAAGTTTATAGGCAATGTACACACCCGGGCATGACTCCAGTAAGTTTATAGGCAATGTACACACCCGGGCATGACTCCAGTAAGTTTATAGGCAATGTACACACCCGGGCATGACTCCAGTAAGTTTATAGGCAATGTACACACCCGGGCATGACTCCAGTAAGTTTATAGGCAATGTACACACCCGGGCATGACTCCAGTAAGTTTATAGGCAATGTACACATCCGGGCATGACTCGGGTAAGTTTATAGCACACGGATACACTAAGACAGGTCTCCTGTAAGTTTACAGCCAATGGACTGCTTGGGCTTGACTCCAGTAAGTTTACAGCCAATGGACTGCTTGGGCTTGACTCCAGTAAGTTTACAGCCAATGGAAGCACTAGAGAATGACTCCAGTAAGTTTACAGCTAATGGAAGCACTAGAGAATGACTCCAGTAAGTTTACAGCCAACGGAAGCACTAGAGAATGACTCCAGTAAGTTTACAGCCAATGGACTGCTTGGGCTTGACTCCAGTAAGTTTACAGCCAATGGAAGCACTAGAGAATGACTCCAGTAAGTTTACAGCCAATGGAAGCACTAGAGAATGACTCCAGTGAGTTTACAGCTAATGGAAGCACTAGAGAATGACTCCAGTAAGTTTACAGCCAACGGAAGCACTAGAGAATGACTCCAGTAAGTTTACAGCCAATGAAAGCACCAGAGAATGACTCCAGTAAGTTTACAGCTAATGGAAGCACTAGAGAATGACTCCAGTAAGTTTACAGCCAATGGATACACATGGGCGTGACTCTGGTTAGTTTACAGTCAATGGGCGCATTAGCGCAAAACTCAAGTACATTTATAGCCAATGGATTTGCTCCGGTAATTGTACAGCAAAAAACATAAAGGTAAGGAAGACTGCAGTCAATTCATGCAGTAGACACTTGACTATGAGACCTAACCTAATGGACAACAAAAAGACTCTCACAAATACAGCCAAACGTTTCTACAAAAGTCTTCACTCACAAATACAGCCAAACGTTTCTACAGAAGTCTTCTCTTACAAATACAGGCAAACGTTTCTACAGAAGTCTTCTCTCACAAATACAGCCAAACGTTTCTACAGAAGTCTTCTCTCACAAATACAGCCAAACGTTTCTACAGAAGTCTTCACTCACAAATACAGCCAAACGTTTCTACTGAAGTATTCTCTCACAAATACAGCCAAACGTTTCTACAGAAGTCTTCTCTCACAAATACAGCCAAACGTTTCTACAGAAGTCTTCTCTCATAAATACAGCCAAACGTTTCTACAGAAGTCTTCTCTCACAAATACAGCCAAACGTTTCTACAGAAGTCTTCACTCACAAATACAGCCAAACGTTTCTACAGACGTCTTCTCTCACAAATACAGCCAAAAGTTTCTACAGAAGTCTTCTCTCACAAATACAGCCAAACGTTTCTACAGAAATCTTCTCTCACAAACACAGCCAAACGTTTCTACAGAAGTCTTCTCTCACAAATACAGCCAAACGTTTCTACAGAAGTCTTCTCTCATAAATATACAGCCAAACGTTTCTACAGAAGTCTTCTCTCACAAATACAGCCAAACGTTTCTACAGAAGTCTTCTCTCACAAATACAGCCAAACGTTTCTACAGAAGTCTTTTCTCACAAATACAGCCAAACTTTTCTACAGAAGTCTTCTCTCACAAAAACAGCCAAACTTTTCTACAGAAGTCTTCTCTCACAAATACAGCCAAACTTTTCTACAAAAGTCTTCTCTCACAAAAACAGCCAAACGTTTATACTGAAGTTTTGTCTCACAAATACAGCCAAACTTTTCTACAGAAGTCGTTTGCAAAGAATAAAAGAACGATTATAAGAAAAATTATTTTAAAAAAAAAGAAAATTATAAACCGCAAAAACTAGCGAGAAAGTTACACAGAACGGAAATGTGAAAAATAGTAGGAACTATCGCGAAATGAAACACGATAGAACAGATGAGAAAGGGACGGGCTAAGGGGAATCGGGTGGTCTTGGTATAAATTTGTTTAAAAGACATGAATAAATTGAGCTGAATTGAATTAAGTTCAAAACCGTTATTATTAAACCAGGACATTCCACTCTGTCCCCATCTTCAGCAGCCTGCGTAGAGTTCCCATTACGATGGTAGTAGTAACAGTCTGATTGTTTGTCCGTCTCGCCCCTCCCCTGAGTGACGAAGTCGTCCATATGCCCAACTGACTGCCGCCAGACCTATTCACTCAGACCGTGTGGATTTTTCTGTTTCTCCGCACTGTTCACTCGCTCCCAAATAGCGTTCTCGGCATTTAGATGCCAATGAGTGGGTGGGTGGGTGAGTGGGTGAATGGGTGAGTGGATGAGTGGGTGAATGTGCGAGTCGGTGAGTGTGTGAGTGGGTTAGTGGGTGAATGTGTGAGTGGGTGAGTGGGTGAATGGGTGAGTGGGTGAATGACGTTCAACCCCATCAGTACTATACAACGAGCGATAAACATTCAGTGACACAAAGTGCCAACATTCGGATGAGAATCACCTGGGAACAATGGCCAGGAAACTCTGTTCAACCGTCAGGTTATATTAAGCCCATCGACAACAGCCGGGGTGGGGCTTTAAAATTATTACACACACACACATACACACACACACACACACACAGATGTGTCCTATGGTGAGACAATTTATCTTCTTGTGAATACACTTACCAACAAGTGGAAAAGAAACAGCTAGAAGGTTGACACAAATAAAACTAAAATATTAGATAAACGTATGCTCAAAAGCATTGATTCACAATGATGTTTACAGCAAGTGTGTCAGTGGACCAGTCCCCATCTCTATATCAGAAAGTTTGTCCCAGGGAGACCAGACCCCTAAGGTTTTGAGTATGAAGTATATCCTAAAGGCCAAGAGTATGAACTCTATTCTTAAGAGAACGAATCTAGAAATCAAGAAAAGGCGCACCAGTTTTCGTAAACTAGTGCTGTTTTCTACACCACAGTTCGTGGCCAAGCTGTCCCCACCCGGACACACACAACACCCAAAGCTGTTAATTCTAGATTCCAAAAATATCTGTTTTTCCCGTCTCGGATAGAAAACTGTGAATTGAGTGGTCAGACGTAGAGCAGATTCACTTCACATCGATCTATAACCCCAGCCACGCCTAATTGAAAATAAACATAATTTTATAGTTGCCCAGAGTGAAGTTCGATGTATTTCTTCATGCCTCGTTTTGAAGAATCTGCAGTTGATATTTGTGCTCTAATAGGAGCTCTACGTTTTATAATCTAAGCAGTCTTCTTTACGTTTTCAGTTTTACTTCGGATAAACACGAGAGGGGGATAACTAATGAGAGTTAAAAAGTCTGCCGTAATAAAGAGACAATAATTTTTTTTTAATGTAAAGTCGAAGATGTGAGCCAGCGTCATTACACACGGTTATAAACCATAAGTGCTCAGCCACCAGTACTGACGCATGATAAGAAACTGTCCGCCTGTGTCGCCGTCCGCAGGCAACTCCGTAGCTACAGCGACGTTCCTCCATTTACCCCAGATTGTTAACCCTGGTACCCATTACCTAGAGGCTGGGTGAACCCTAGGAACTGCATGGTTTCCAACACCGGCCGTGGGCTGCAGTGACTCGCAGCTGGATTTGAAAGCGACTGCGCTAACGGGGCTCCTAAGAGACAATAATTTGACGACATATTGACTATCTTCAATGAATAGGTTAAGAAGATATACATCACTTGTGATATGGCAATGCTGGGGTTATGTGTTTTGCAGTACAGAACGTTGTACACACATCAGGGAACAACAAGAGAATAAAATAAAAACACAGAAAACGATGAGGAGGCATTTGCAGAGTGGCAAGCATCACTTCAAAGCTTCTGGGTAGTTAGCATCCTTTGGACATTTTCTTCATGTCATGCCGGTCTCTTGGGAAATGAGCAGGCAGAAAGGCTGGCCGGTTTCGCACCACTTGGTGGTGAACTGATGTATGACTAGCTGGATTTTGTGAGGGCCCTTAGGGAACGAGTGAACAGTGCCGAGGCACAGAAAGATCATTACGGTCTGAGGAGAATGGTACTGCGAGGAGTTACAAGGGGATCTGGCCGACGCTCAACACTCAAGGAAAAGGCGAGAGGGATATACAATCAGACAGTTACTGGTACCATCCGAACTCTAGCTCTTTGCTTGCTGCTGAAGATGGAGACGATGCGCTCATGGGAGTGTCCCAAAGCTGTGATGTCGATTCTTAATTCGACATTAACCATTTGTAAAGGTTGAGTACGTGATGAAAACCATACAGTAGAAGAAAAACATGGCCAGCCCAATTTGTCCATCAGCTTGCTACAGATGTGTTCATATCTTATTTGGCCGTTTCTGATTAACTCTTCTCTACTTTCTTTCCTTGCCGTTTCAGATGTTTCGTTGGAAGAATAACTAGTTTGATTTGTTATACAACCCCTCCAATGATTGTAATTCTCATACGGCCGTGCGTGGCCCCTGCCGAGGATTGAACTGTGTGTGCCAAAATGTAAAAACAATAGAATTAGTGTCCAGGTTGATTGTCGCCAAAGGGACAAAATTCCAGAGTTACAAAGTAGAATAAAGATTTGGACAAGACAACATTTTGTGATACAGAATAAATACAAATACATTCTGTATACTTTAGAACCGGAAAGATTATGTCTGGCGCGTTCAAGTGATTATCAAAATTGAGCACTGCTAAGTTCTATGTCGGCTCTGTGGCTAAGTCGATGCGAACACTTCGCTTCGTAATGCCGGGATGCCAGGTTCGATCCCAGCTGCGGGCAATGCGCCTTGCGTTGGTTTCGACAGTGGTATCAAGAAAGCCGACCGTCCAAGCACTGGCAAACTACTGGACGTAAATTTGCCTAGAGAAACCACACAACAGCCAGGGGCTGTTAGGGTTGGTTCTGCAACGTCCTCTAGACGATACACAACAACCTTAAGTTCTATACGAGATAAAGGTGGTGAAAGTCATTTTGATTGTATCACTCTAAGAGTGCCGATTACTGAACAAATATTGGTGCAGTACCACATACTAAGACACGAGGCAGAGCACTGGCTGGAACTTCGATGGATTGTTTTTTTTCTCTCCGGGCTGTACCGGAAAGTTCAACAAATGACATTTTTAAATCAAAATCTCAGTCTAGATACAGACCAATAAGACAGTTTTCAAATACCCCGAGACATCGTTTAAAAAGTACTAATTATGTCACCGGTAATGAATACCCCAACCTTTGGTAACATGGAGATCTGGTGTTTTGTGTGTGTGTGAGTTTGTGTGTGTGTGTGCGCGCGCGCGTGCGTGCGTGCGTGTGTGTGTGTGTGTTTTTTTTTTTAAACTATGCCCTGGCAATTGTGAGCGCTGTCTGAACAGATCTTTCACATATGCTGTACAAATAAATAGACACAACAATGTGATACGTCATGGTTTGAAAAAAAAAAAAACAATCAACAGATGTGAACATCTGGGACGCATGCAACTTGGACGCCACTGGTCACTCCCCCCCCCCCCCCCCCTTTCCGCAACAAAATAAACTAGTGAAAGGAGGCTATGGTCGCTCCTGCGTAAATTGTAAGAAGTCTTATCGGCCCCATAAGACATGTTTACAAATTCTGTTTTAAAAACATGTGTTTATATATTTCATATTATTTTAATGGAATTATACTTATTTTCCTTTCAGCACAGTATTATTTTTTTCATTATTATTACTAATACAATTATGCTTTTAAACAAGAATTAGCGCTTGAGGCCTCTTTTTGCCTAGAAAATATGTGTACTGTACAGAGAAGCGGCCGTAGTCATTTTCATTTCTTTTCCTTTAATCTGTCGCTCTTATTGAGTGAGTGAGTGTGTGAAGTTCTACCGCATTAGCCCTAGCAGGGGAGCGATAAAAATCCGGTGACACAAGGTGCCACGACTCGGACGAGAACCACCCAGACCCAAGTCCCAGAAACCCCCTTCAACCGTTAGGTTATTTTAGCGCCCCCTGGAGTCAGCCTGGGTGGGGATTAAAAATAACAATGCGTCAAAAATTGGTGCGTTCCTAGTAGTACAAGCGCCATTGCACTTGTACAATTGCTGATAATGATGATGATGATGATGATGATGATGATCATGACGTTCAACCCTACCAGGACATCACACCCAGAAATAAACACCCGGTGACACAAAGTGCCATCATCCAGATGAGGATCACTCGGGGACAGATCCCAAAACCCCGTTCAACCCACACGTTAGGTTATATTAGATCCCCGGCAACAACCAAGGTGGGACTTTAAACAACAAAAACAAAACTGCGTCAGACTCTAGGACCATATAGACAATTATGACCGTTAGTCCATATACCAAAAGTATCTCGACCACGTTCAACCTGCTGCTAAGCAGCCAACAGTCTTCGGTGTGCACTTGTTAAGTAAGTAAATTTTTTAACCCACCAAGACATCACACAGAACGATGATTACCCGGTGACACCAAGTACCACCATGCGGATGTTGATCACCAGCGGAGATGTGCTGGATACCTCGTTCAACTGTTAGGCTATATTTCGGCCCCTGGCAACAGCCAGGATGAGGTTTCAAAATAAAGAAACATTGCATCCCACAACGGGGATGACGAAGATTATTTAAGTGTGCACTTGTTGTGTGAATGTAAGTTGTACCCCACCAGTACATCACACACGCGGTAAACACCTGGTGACACAAAGTGCCACCATAAGGGTGAGGCTCACCCGTGGAGAGGTCCCAGAAACCTCTTTTAGCCCTTAGGCCATATTTATGGCCCGGTTATATTCAGGGCCCCCGGAAAAAGCCAGGGCTTTAGAATAACCTTAACAAAATTGCAACCCACGAGGGGCGACTTCATAATTATATAGTGTGTTGTGCACTTGATTATTATGAAATTATTTTTTTCATACTAGGTACGTATCATTGTCTGGAATTTTGTTTACACGGTTTAGTAATTTCACATAAGGCATATACGTATAAACAAAGTATATTGACCGATGGATAAATGAATATATAATTGTATGGTTGTGCGGATGGCAGGACAGACAGGCATACATCAAAAAGGCAGACAAACATACATTCAGATAAGTGTTCGTGAAATTGCAGACATCATTATGTGCTCAGAAATCATGTCCTTATACAAGCACAAGTATGTCTGGCTAGATTTCGGCCCCTGAAATAGTTCCCTTGTTTACTTAGTGCAGATTTTATGTTGACTGTTGCTGTTGGGAAAGCTGACAGAAAGAAACGCCTCCACAAATTATGTTGAAAATGTTGAAAAATCAAATGAAAACAAAAATGGCGGGTGTCTCTGCAGGATGTCCATTAGCTGGACTTGTCTTTATGCGGCGACGTTTTGTAAACATACTTCTAGACGCTCTCTGTCTGTGATATTCGCAAGTTTTGTGTTTTATTTCATCTCGCTTCCATGACATGTTATGGCTTGCTAACAGGAAACATGTCGAGATATTTGGCTATTCTGTTGACCTTTTTAGCCCTAGAAAGTCCCAGTTTAACACTTACAGAACCGTCTACCACATCATTTATGGTGAATCACAGATGGGTGGCAGATATCGGGTCAGTCCGTAGTACAGTCCGTTTCAAAAGTAGTGCGCTCAAATTTTAACAAATGTTCGAAAATTCGTATGCGGATCAACACGAATATTTCAACGAATCTTGGATTTCCCAAGTTTTTATTACAAATGCACAGGTAGTGTTGCTTTCTTACAGCGACAAACTTCTTTAATCTTCATCCGATTAATGATCTGTGTGCTCCTTAAACAAAATGTGTTCTTTTAAGGAGCCAGTCAACAAGCATTATGACAGTGCATCATGTTTCGTCAACTTTGTCTCGAGTCCTTTACTGTAAACACGTTAACTGTAGGCTTTGAATCGGTGTCTGTGTTTTCATATAACCACACATAGGGCAAAATAATAACTATATTTCAGTTTACAATGTAATGTGTTTTTGTTTTTTTTTTCTTTTTTTTTTCTTCTAAAACACATGATTATTAGCAAGTTAGATGTAAGATTTCAACATTTGACACCTGGCGGTTACTGACCCACAGATTGTTAGCGTTGGCACGACTGTCAGCGTCGGGCACGACTGTTAGAACCAACTACACCTTATAAAGATTGCGAGCGGGACGTGGAATATGCAGGTTGCAGGTTGTGTGATGGATTCATGGGAACAGAATGCCATTGTCCTGGAGAGGGGTGGCTGAGGGAGGACATCAGGAAGGGAAAAGCCGTAAAGAATAACGCCATTGCAGATAGAGAGGCGAGCACAATGGTACACATTCAACGATACATATACAATGGCACACATACAATAACGCACATACAATGACACACATACAAGGGGAATAATGGACATATGATCTCAATCTATAATTATGGAAGACTTTTCTTAACAGGAACAGGTCTTGCAAGTCACACTCGCCATCGCCATGGGCTGGGATTCCCAAGCTTTGATACACAACACTCTTGTCTGGAAAGACGGAAAAAATGTTTCAAGAACAAAACAACAACCAAATAACTCCAAGTTAATCATTACATGATAGGTTTTTCTTATCCCACTACGCCTATCCGATTGTTAGATTTCATATCCTTCACAAATCTTTCGCTGGCAGAAGAGTAATTCTTCTTACTGCCGCTGCAATTCGTTACCTCCATCCAGAACTTTGTAAACGAAAAGACATGATTCAGACACTGCGGCTACCTTCGTGAAACAGACATTCGCGTTAGACTGTTGTTGAATGTGTAGTTCAGTTATATGTGTACCATTGTATGTGTGCCATTCTATGTGTGCCATTGCATGTGTTATAAAGGATGCACATAATGGCTTCATGTCTGTAATTGTTACTGTAGTATGCACCTGACGAGATGCCGCGAAATATGCCAGACAAAAAATTATGCAATCTGTTGTTTGTGTCTTCTTTTTTTAAGTTTGATATACCCCAACTGTTTAACTTTTTTTTTTTTTTTTGGCCCTGCTCAAATAAGTTATTATTTTGTCATGCTCAAATTTGTTATTTTTTTGTCCTGCTCAAATGAGTTATTATTTTGTCCTGCTCAAATTAGTTATTTTGTCCTGCTCGAATAAGTTATTATTTTGTCCTGCTCAAATTAGTTATTATTTTGTCCTGCTCGAATAAGTTATTATTTTGTCCTGCTCAAATTAGTTATTATTTTGTCCTGCTCGAATAAGTTATTATTTTGTCCTGCTCAAATTAGTTATTATTTTGTCCTGCTCGAATAAGTTATTATTTTGTCCTGCTCAAATTAGTTATTATTTTGCCACCTTTAGACACAAGTGCTATTATTTTTAAGTGGCACGATACAAAAAGCTGAAGTGAAACTGTCCGTTACTAAAAGACCTGATGCACAAAGAGATAACATAAACACAAAGGTAGACCATGACCTAATTTAGATCAACAAGATCGCCTAGATCTTCTTAGAATTTAACGGCTGTAAAGTCTGGCGGAAAGTTCTGGTTGTTTGTCTACTTTTGGACTTTGGTTTTGTTCCAGAACTTGAATTCTGAGTGCACAACCGTTTTACATAGCTGTGTCAGCAAGGTTTGACTTCTAAGTTCTTGCTACCCTTTACAGTTTCCATCGTTTTCTCCGCTTATTACCAGACACATCCAGCTTTTCTCCCGCTGCCACTCTTTTTAACTATAACCCGACATTTTATGGCTTGTCACAACTTCTTCCTGATCCAATCATCTCATTACCAGTCCACAAAATTAATGACCTTTTGCTGTTAGTCTCGATCAAAATGATAAACTAACGAAGCATTTGGACACAGGAAAAAACGGCCAGCCCGCACGATGCTTGAAGAAGAACTGCTGATGTCTGAAAGACTCTAACGTCTGGCTCAGCGATTAAATCGATGGCGACCTACAAGAGATGGCCATAATCCAGGGTTGTTCTGTATCGTGTTCGCCATTTTTCTAATGGAATAAAAATAGACACTTAATCTGTATGAAGCCGCGCCAAGTGTATAACTAACATGGCCTGATGGGCTGTGGCTGCTTCACTGTAACAAAAGTTATTTTTTCAATCTGGAAAAAAAAAACTGGTGTTAAATGGAATAATAACTTAGCTGAAACTGATTAAAAGACGAGGAAAGTGGATGGGGTAAAAGAAAAACGAAGAGAAGGAATGAGAGAATGTAATCAAAAGCAGAATTTCCTTTTTTTTTCCTTCTTGACGTTTCCCGGTTGTAAACTCCGGCAGAAAGTTTTGACTGTTCGTCCCCTTCTAAACCTTAGTCTTATTCCAAAACTTGACTTGTGCAGGCCCACCCGTTTTACAGATATGGCTTATTTACGTGCAGCCTGTTGGTTCCGTAATTCCCGGACAGATGTGCTCTGACTTCGAAGGAAACACCCATAATTAGTCCTATTTTATGGCATGCTTGTTACGAGGACAGTGAGCATAGTCTTTCTTCCCTCTAAAATGGTGCCGCGGAAACCACATGAATTGTGATGTTCTCAGAGTTAGGCACGCCGGCTCGTCTATCATTCTGTCATTCAGCAGCCATCTTGTATTGATTTTCTGTCCTCAGTTGTTGTTTATTTGTTGATAATAGACGTCGACAGGGCAGAAACGTGGAAGAGAGATGACACAGAGATAGAGACAGCTAGATCGACAGGGATAGGCAGAGAAACAGACGGAGCAACCAAGAAAAAAAATGAAAAATAGAAAGAGGGAAGGGGGGAGGGTGTGGGCGACAAAGGGAGGTAAACAGACCTGCAGAACAATGATTTGCGTATCCTTTAAATACAGTTGCAAAATTAACTTCAGCATTTTTTTTTTCTTTTTTGGTTGTGGTTTTCCGGTGCAAATTTAAATTCAGTAGTTTGCCACTGCTTGCTGTAGGGTCAGCTCTTTACCACAGTCAAAACCAACGCAATGCTGTCTGCTGCCAAATCTGCTGCTGGGATAGAACCTGGCATCCCAGCATTACAAAGCGCATTCCTAACTCCCAAGCCACAAACGGCGAGAACGCCGGGTGTATTTTTTACTTATCCAAACACTTGTTGTGTCTATTCTAGGCTGCGTGAATCTGGAATCGGATAAATATATTTTTCATCACAACCGAATGGGAAACGAACACATAACGAACTGTAGGCATGAGTGTACTAGGTATTGTGGCAACATGGCTTCATGTTAGTTTCACAAAAATCTCCCTCAATCGATCTATCAGTTTCGTCTTCTCCAGACTGCCACCTTGAGGTTGACTATACAATCATCAGATTGAACAATGTCCAGCTGGACGGCAGACCAGCAAGGTAGATTTTCAGAGATCCCGTTCAACCCCCAAAGAAGTTATCGCTAGAGCACCAGAAGCGGCTCCACCAGCCAGGTGGCACCTATAGTCAGATGACGGCGAGGACGACCTGGTAAACATCGACTTTCAATCCTCTTTGTACGGAAGAAAAAAAAATTAATTAAAACGTCGACCACGTTCAAACTGCTGCAAACAGCTTTCGATGTGATCTGCGTTCGGTTATATATGTGGTCTAGTTTGGTTGCGCCAAGTTTATTGGCTAATAGTTGTGTATTTTTGCCTTGGCAGATTTTTTAGTGTCTCTACCCGAGTGTTTTATTCATTCCGATAAACATTCGTTCTCCTTTCGTCTTTTGCACCCTTTGTAAGTTGGACCCCTTCGTATACAGAAGAAAAAGAAGATGACCTCACCCCCCCCCCCCCCCAACCCCACCCCATTTTCCCCCAACATATATTTTGTCTAGGTCAAAGGGGCACTCAAAGCATAATCCTAGTTGAAGAGGCATGCTAAAAAACCGAAAAAAATAGTAAAAGTAATGAGTATAATACATGTGAGATAATGTGGAATGTAAAGTGAAACTTCGCTTAACGAGTATAATTCGTTCCAGAATCATACTCGTTAAACGAAACACTCGTTATGCGAAACAATTTTTCTCATATAAATAATGTAAAATACGATAATGCGTTCCATGTCGAAAAAAATACTCACAAAATGCTATGTATAACGTTTATTCAAAGACAATGATATACATATTGTTGAGGAGAGTAAATCATCTTCATCTTTTCTTCAAACGTGGTACGAACCCACATGGGATGAGAATTCGATTTGCAGAAAACAAAACAAAAAGTCGAAAAAAATATTATAAATAGCTTATTATTTTTTTAAGTAGAAAAATGTCCAGAGATTTTTGTTTTTGCCGACGCTTCAAAATTTGACGAAAATGAGCACAGCATTATCATTAAATAAATTTGCAACGCGCATAGCCACTTCCTTATTTGGGTGATGCTTCTCAATGTATGATGCAACAGTTTCCCATGCTTTCAGCATTTCTCTTATTTCGCCAGAAGATTGTTGCTTTTCTGTTACCTCCTCCTCTGACAAACTTTTCCCCGAAACTTCTTGCTGTGAAACACAATGCAACTCCATAAGCTCTTCGATAGCCAGCTCTTGGTTGTGCTCTTCCGCAAGCTCTTCGATATCACTGTTATCCACATACAATCCCATGGTAGAGGCCAAAGACACAATATCGTTGACTACAGGTTTCATAGATACTGTCTCGAACCCCTCAAAGTCACAAATCGACAACGCTCTCCGACAGAAGCTTCTTCCAAGCAAAAGTTAGAGTTCTCTTGGTAACCCCTTCCCCCGCCTTGTCGATCATCTTGAGGCAGGCAACGATGTGGAAGTGATTTTCCAAAACTCTTTGAGAGTGAGGTTGGTCCTTTCAGTCACCTGAAAACAATGCTCGAAGAATGCTTTAGTGTAAAGCTTCTTAAAGTTAGAAATAACTTGCTGGTCCATAGGCTGGAGTAAGGGAGTGATGTCGGGAAGCAGAAACTGGATCTTGATGAACTTAAATTCTTTAGGGAGGTCATCTTGTAGGCTTTGAAGATTCATGTACATATATCACAGAATAACACAAGTTTTAAAAAATGTGTGATCACAAGCGACACTACGATGCTACTGGAACGCGTGCTACACACAGACTGATGTAAAATGCGCACAATCCGGGACTTCCCCTCCCCTCGCCACTCGGTATGCGAAACGTCACTCGTAAGGGAGCCATTCTTTTACAATTTGTTTTGCTCGTTATGAGAGGTGCTCGTTAAACGAGTCTCTATTGTATAAGTAAATTATTTTAAAGAGAATATGTATACATGGCATTGTCTCCTTGGAACATTGGGGACCCGCATCTTACATGGGAGTGGGGAGAGGGAGGGGTTGAACTGGCTTAAGCCAACGGATGAAGGGGGCGACGGGCTGAAGTTGCTTAAGACCCTAGGGGAGGGGCCAGAAGTAGTTGGAGCCCCTAGGTTCAGCCCGCCCCCGATATTCAGATGTCTTATTGTTAGCAGTGAGTAGATGATCATAGACTTATCACATCATAACATCATTATGCTTCTAGACATATCACATCATAGCTTCATTTTGCTGCTAGGCATATCACATCATAACATCATTATGCTGCTAGACATATCACATCACAGCATCATTATGCTTCTAGACATATCACATCATAGCATCATTATGCTGCTAGACATATCACATCATAGCTTCATTATGCTGCTAGGCATATCACATCATAACATCATTATGCTTCTAGACATATCACATCATAACATCATTATGCTGCTAGACATATCACATCATAACATCATTGTGCTTCTAGACATATCACATCATTGCATCATTATGCTGCTAGACATATCACATCATAGCTTCATTACGCTGCTAGGCATATCACATCATAGCATCATTATGCTGCTAGACATATCAAATCATAACATCATCATGCTGCTAGACATATCACATCATAGCATCATTATGCTTCTAGACATATCACATAAAAGCATCACCATGCTGGTAGACTTATCACATCATAGCATCATTATGCTTCTAGACATATCACATCATAGCTTCATTTTGCTGCTAGGCATATCACATCATAACATCATTATGCTGCTAGACATATCACTTCATAGCTTCATCATGCTTCAAGACATATCATATCATAGCATCACCATGCAGGTAGACTTATCACATCATAGCATCAAATCTGCTTCTAGACATATCACATCATAACATCATTATGCTACTGGACTTATTACATCATAGCATCATTATGCTGCTAGTCATATCACATCATAGCATCATCATGCTGCTAGGCATATCACATCATAGCATCATTATGCTGCTAGACATATCACATCAAAGCATCCTTATGCTGCTAGACATATCACATCATAACATCATTATGCTGCTAGATATATCACTTCATAGCTTCATCATGCTTCTAGACATATCATATAATAGCATCACCATGCTGGTAGACCTATCACATCATAGCATCATTATGCTTCTAGACATATCACATCATAACATCATTATGCTGCTAGACATATCACATCATAGCATCATTATGCTGCTAGACATATCACATCATAACATCATTATGCTGCTAGACATATCACATCATAACATCATTATGCTGCTAGACATATCACATCATAGCATCATTATGCTGCTAGACATATCACTTCATAGCTTCATCATGCTTCTAGACATATCACATCATAACATCATTATGCTGCTAGTCGTATTACATCACAGCATCATCATGCTGCTAGGCATATCACATCATAGCATCATTATGCTGCTAGACATATCACATCATAGCATCCTTATGCTGCTAGACATATCACATCATAACATCATTATGCTGCTAGACATATCACTTCATAGCTTCATCATGCGTCTAGACATATCATATAATAGCATCACCATGCTGGTAGACTTATCACATCATAGCATCATTATGCTTCTAGACATATCACATCATAACATCATTATGCTGCTAGACATATCACATCATAGCATCATTATGCTGCTAGACATATCACATCATAACATAATTATGCTGCTAGACATATCACATCATAGCATCATTATGCTGCTAGACATATCACATCATAGCATCATTATGCTGCTAGTCATATCACATCACAGCATCATCATGCTGCTAGGCATATCACATCATAGCATCATTATGCTGCTAGACATATCACATCATAGCATCCTTATGCTGCTAGACATATCACATCATAACATCATTATGCTGCTAGACATATCACATCATAACATCATTATGCTGCTAGACATATCACATCATAACATCATTATGCTTCTAGACATATCACATCATAGCATCATTATGCTGCTAGACATATCACGTCATAACATCATTATGCTGCTAGAGATATCACATCATAACATCATTATGCTGCTGGACATATCACATCATAACATCATTATACTGCTAGACATATATTTATGCTGGAGAAGGATAATGGAGAAGAGCATACGACATTCAACATGAGAATGGAGATTAAGGCGGTAACTGAGGCCTTCCGATGGGTGGTAACACGTTGCAGCCACACATGTGCTCATAGTACCGGATTCAACAAAGCATGCTGAGAAAGGCGAAGCCAGGGTTTTTTCGTATGGCTTGGGTTTCACGTAGATATTTTGCCACTGCCATTTAGGTGTGTTTGGGAATTAACAGGCAGATAAACTGGCTGGATTGGCCCCATACGGAGGTCTACTGCAACTAGAGAAGGCAGAGGTGATCTTCAACCTGTGGGGCAGGGTAACAGGTGAAACGGCAGGTACTGAAAACCTTAACCTGGAGTGAATGATACAGATGGGAGTGGCTCTGGGCGCCACTAGAGACTCAGAGGGAAGGCAAGACGAGTAGTTAACCAGATGACAACGGGTACCATCAGTATAGAAACTCTTCAATGTCTGTTGGGGCGGGAGACTGAGCTAATATGGGCTTGTCCTGAATGCTGGGATGTCGAATCTTTACCTAGATGAAGAACCCAGATATAAACCAATCAGCAATCGATAGTTTTTCATGGTCAACATCACGCCGGCCTCCTTTACTTTCCAACCCACATCATAGAACGAGTACACACATTGTAGGCTGCTTCGTTTTCACCCAGGTCTATTGTTTGGAGAGAAAAAAAATCCGTCCTCTATATTAATACCGTGTGTCCGTAAAGTCTTGGTTCACTTTTGACGTCTATATTCGTCAAAGTGCACAAGATTTTACGGACACAGGGTGTAAGTTCTTCATCCTGAAAGTCGTGGTATGACACAACACTACATTACATTACACAACATCATCATAATCATCAGGTGCCTATCCGATTGGCGTGGGCGATCATGCCTCTCCACAATCTGCGATCTCCTGCAGCTTGTATCAGTTCGTGTGCCGACACACCTCCATGCCATGCTACAAGACTGTCAAGCATCTTCTCTTCCTCTATCTCTCCTTCCATAGATCTTTCCAGTGGTAACAACATGTTCTATTTTCCCTCTTCTCATAACATGGCCGAAAAATTATGACTGTCTCCATCTGATGTCTGTGATAAGTTGTCTTCGGGCTCCCGCCTCTTTCAAAACCTCTCGGTTGCTCTTTTTGGCTGTCCAAGGTATTCTAAGCATTCTTCTGTAAAACCACATCTCTGAGGCCTCTAGAAATTGTTTGGCCTGTCTACCGATTGTCCAGGATTCACAGCCATTTGTTAAAACTGGATGTATGTAGCAAGCAAGAATTCTTTTTCTAACTCTCTTTGACAAGGATATATTGCACAAGATGTTTTTCATTTTATAAAATGCAGTTTTTGCCTGTCCTATTCTGTTTCTTATCTCAGTTATGCATCTTCCATCTGATGTTATCCATATGTCCAGATACTTAAATTTCTGTACTTATCTTAAAATAACACCATCAACTCTTATTACACACTTAGGAATTATTCGTTTCTTTGATACCACCATTACTTCTGTCTTGACATTATTCAAACTGAGGCCCATTCTTCCACTTTCTAACACCACAATGTCTATCATTTCCTGTAGTTCTTTTTGACTTGTTGCTATCAAGACTTTGTCATCAGCATAACGTAAATTGTTTATATTGTGCCCACCAACCACAATTCCGGGCATATCAATAAAAGATCTCTTTATATGTTCACTGTATATTGAAAACAAATCAGGTGACAGTACCCATCCTTGTCGTACGCCCCTCTTTATGCTTTGAAATGTACCTAAACAGTTGATAATTCTTATAGCTGTTGTTTGCTGCCAGTACATATTCTTTATTATTCGTAGATCTTTCCCATCAATGTTTAATTTTTCTAACAGTTTGATTACTTCTTCATGCTTCACACAGTCAAATGCTTTTGTATAGTCTATGAAGCATATGTACAAATCAGTCTTTACTTCTATAGCTCTTTCTGACAATGTCTTTAGGATGTATATGGCATTGTTTGTGCCTTTTCCTTCTACAAATCCACAATGTTCATCGCTGATTTCTGGTTTAATTTTGTTTCTTATTCTTCTCATAATTATTCTCAGTAAAATCTTAGTCATGTGACTTATACGACTTATTGTGCGATGGTCTTCACATTTTATAGTGCCTGGCTTCTTAGGCAGAGCTATAAATATGGATTTTAAAAGGTCATTTGGAATATACCCACTATTATAAATATCATTCAACAGTTTAGTTATTATTTCAGTTCCAAAATCTTGCAGTGCTTCGATTTCTTCCAGTGAGATGTTGTCTGGCCCGGGTGCTTTTACTTTCTTCATATGATGTATTGCATCCTCAACTTCTACAGTCATTATTGGTGGACCATCATTGCTGGTCTGCAGTTCTACATCTCGTCTATTATCATCATACAATTCCCCTATATACTATGTCCATCTGTTAATTATATTACTATGTCCCATTAATAAGTCACCATCTTTTGATTTCAAACATCCAGTGCTGTTCCGTGTCATCTTTCCTGTTAACATATTTATCTGTTGGTATATGGAATGTGAGTCTCTCCTGTTGTTTTCCCCAATCTCTGTACACATTTGATTCAGCCAGGCTTCTTTAGCCACTTTGCATTTGTTCACTATTTCTTTTTGTATTCTATAGTATTCTTCTTTATCATTCTTTTTCTTCCTTATTTCATCCATCAACTGCAGAATTTCGGTTGACATCCATTTCTTTTTTGTAACTCTATGGGTTGGTGGGATTGTCTCTTTTGATGTCTGCTGATTTGACTCACACAACATATCCCACTGTTCATCAATAGTCTGTATAATTTATATTGCATTATACCGGTTTTGTACAGTGACATTGTACTGGTCCTTAATTTCTTTATATTATATTATACAACATAGATCTGTCAAAAAAGAAGGAGACCAAAAATTGGATGGGGAGGAAAATGTGGTGGGAGAGGGGGGGAGGGGGGGGGTGGGGGGTAAACAGTATGTCAAATCTGTTTTAAAAAAAAAATACCACGGACTCAAAATCCAGTAGATATATTTTGAAGTTCGAATTTCTGGGACAGCTAACCCGAGTAACAAATGGCTGCAGAACTCAGAAGTGTCCGTCGAAAGGCAAATTGTTGTAAACGGGAACAATGCATTTACATCCTCGGATGAATGCATGGAAAGAACATGAAATTCAAATTTGTTGTTGGAAAAATAACAATATTGTATGCACAATGTGTCCTTGATTTATCTATCTCCCGCCTGTTTGTCTTTCCGTATTTTATCCTAATGCCCATGGGATTTTTAGCTCTTTTAACTGGTTGTGTTATTCCATTTGTATAACCCTTGAGTCAACATCAAATGTTTCAGGCCGCGGCTACATCTGTGCCAGGCTTTATTGCTAGACATTTTATGTGTTTTCCTGTCTGGCATGTGGCAACAGAGTCGTCCCAACAGCATTATAGACTCCTGGGCAAATCGGTGGTCCTTTACGACAACCACTGAAAGTATTGAAATATAAATGATCACTTGTCATACACGGATTAGCATGGGGCCTTTATAGCAACTACTGACAGAAATGAAATATAAATGATCACTTATCATACACGGATTAGCATGGGGCCTTCATAGCAACTACTGACAGAAATGAAATATAAATAATCACTTGTCATACACAGATTAGCATGGGGCCTTACGACAACCACTGAAAGTATTGAAATATAAATGATCACATGTCATGCACAAATTAGCATGGGGCCTTTACAACAACCACTGACAGAAATGAAATATAAATGATCACTTATCATACACAGAATAGTATGGGGCCTTTGCAACCACAGACATGAGTGAAATATAAATGATCACTTATCATACACAGATTAGTATGGGGCCTTTACGACAACCACTGACAGAAATGAAATATAAATGATCACTTATCATACACAGAATAGTATGGGGCCTTTGCAACCACAGACATGAGTGAAATATAAATGATCACTTATCATACACAGATTAGTATGGGGCCTTTACGACAACCACTGACAGAAATGACATATAAATAATCACTTATCATACACAGATTAGTATGGGGCCTTTACGACAACCACTGACAGAAATGTAAATGGTCACTTCAGATATAGATACAGATTAGTATGGGGCCTTTACGACAACCACTGACAGAAATGTAAATGGTCACTTCGGATATAGATACAGATTAGTATGGGACGGCTATGCTCCTGGGGCCCTTCGCAATTGCCCTAGCAGGCCCATTGGTTAAGACCGGCCTGTGTTGCAGAATGCAAGCTTTTGTCTGATTCATCTAGTGCGATGGCGAGGTGGAATATCATGTGGAATTATTTCAGCACAGCAAAGACCGAGACGTGTAGAGAGACATGAGCCATAACGTCGCTGGGTAGGGCACATGATGATGAAGAGTTCACACTGGCTTTCTCAACGGAATGACGCTTATACAGATGTCAAAATCATTGCAAGCGGTCTACGACCAAATAGCCTGTAGTTGTCTTCCAGTCTGGTATGCAAAACAGCCAATTAGACTACAATAAGAAAAATAACAATGGTGTAACACTTCATTAGGAGACACAACCAGGTTTTAAATTTTGGCATTGTGCTGAACCTTCAGAAGTTAGTGGCTGGGGGTGTCGTAAAAAGAGCGTGATGCAAAGTCACATTTGACGTGGTTGGTAAAGTGCCCTTTTTGTTTCAGTTTATTACCATCATCTTAAAAAAAATGACTTGCTGCAGTTTTCCCGCAGCCACAGAGTGCAGTCCCTAGGCAGGTTTCTGTCGACGGCCACCATGGTGGGTCTTTCATACAAGGTATATTATCCAGACTTGTGTCCGTTACTCCATAAACCTAAATGTAGGTCAAGAAAGGCAATGGTTAGTCTGTTCCCCTTCCAGTCACATCTACAATTGGGCGTCTCATTTACCACACCCACAAGTGTCCATTGCACGTGATACAATTACTGCCCAAGATGCACTCAAATTGAAGGAAGTTATGTGGGTTACACATAAACCGTCCGTCGAGGCGTGGGGCACGGGAAAGTCAATTGGTTGTCCAAATCCACAGCCAAAGAGCGCAGAGACATGGTAATAAAACAGATTAGGGAAGCCGAAAACGAGACTCGGGTCCAAAAATCAGCCCAGCAGTCGCAGCAACACCAGTGAATCGGTTTCCAGAGCGCCTTGTCACGAATACTCACATGGGGTGAGATCTGACGAATGGCCCCGCTGCGGCTGAGTATTGTTGTAAGATCTGCCTACGATGTGTGACCGTCCGGTGTCAACATGGTCAAGTGGCATGCGGCTACCGACCCAACTTGCCCACTTTGCAGAGCGAAGCAGACGCTCGAGCGTGCATTGTTCGATGGGAAAAGCCCTAGGTCAGGGAAGATACACGTTGCGCCATAATGAAGCCCTTAAAGAGTTAAAGAACATTGTGGACTGAGCCATGATGAGGACCAACACGAGGGCCAGTCCAACCGTTACCCCCATGCGCCTTCTCAAGGCTGGGCAAATTTATAATAGTAAATTCAACAAAGTCGTATAAGCTCCATCGAAACTTGACTGTGCGAGGGACTGGTTACTGGCTGTCGACCTGCCTGGTCACGAGAGGTGCCCATAGTCTGGAAGAATGGCCTGCAACATGACATGGTTCTACACTCTGCGGGGAAAAAGCAGGCTTATCTTGATTGAGCTCACCGTGCCGTATGAGTGGCGAATGGACGAAAATCACTTGGTCTAGCTCCAGAAGTACAGTGATCTCACGGCTGGTATGAGGAGAGATGAAGCGTAGGCAGTAAAAATCTTCGCCGTCGAGGCAGGCGTGAGAGGTCTTATCTCCACTTTAATGTACAATGTGCTTAAGCAGCTGGGCTTGCGAGGAAGCGAGGCAAACGATCAGTAAAACAACTGATCCAAGCTGCTAAAAAAGCTTTTATCTGGCTCTGGACGCAAAGGAACGTCCTGGGGGACGGGCTTCGGTAGTCGAAAAAAGAACCATTGTGTCTGAAATGTCTTCTAGTGTCCCTCTGCGAATTGCAAAAGTCTAACGTGTCCGATAAACCAACCGTAAGCTTGCCACCACTTGGTCGTTAAGGTAAGCCAGCTGCTCTAAAAGGCTACTGCAGCGACCATAAATATATCTAACTTCGAATCTCAGAGTACCCATTGCATAGTCATCATTTTCGTCATATCCCTGTCCGAGAACATCCGGTATGGTGCAGCAGGAGAAGATCAAGGTCTGGGAGTCATGACCCAGGTCGGCCCACCCTCTGAAGTTGTCAAGGAGGTTTTGGGCCGAAACAGTTGTTGACAAAGGATCTTCTACTGACGATTGGTAGACTCCTGCTGTACATGCTCCCCTGTGGAGGTCTTACTGTTTCATTGATAAATTACCAGTTCACTTCAAGTTTTCGAAATCTGCCATCCTTAAAATTCACCTTTCCTGGGCTAAGCTATAGCAATACCGGCTATCGATGGCGTCAGACCGTCTGAAAGCCAAACTGGTACAGAAATGTTGTGATTTGTTAGGAGTCATTAAGCTTGAGCCAAGCAAAATTAGGAAACGATAATCAATTGCTAGAAAAGAACGGTTTCCCCATTGACTGACTGATTGATTGATTGATTGGTTGTGATTAACTTTGATGGCTCTCTCTAGCAACCGAAGGCATTATGTTGTGGCTGTGTAGGCAATTGCCCCACCCCTTTGTTATGTAAAGATTAAAGAAACCAAGCGGAGCTATTTGTAAATACAATTAGACCACGTCTGCTCCCGTGGAGACCACAGGGGGTTCTTACATTTGGGGCGTGGGTACTAAATGAATTTAAGGCAGACGGAGAAGAAATGGGTTGACAATAGGTACATTCGGTAGTGAACAGACTAGACGCTTGCCTGATGTGGCAAATGTGTTGTGTTTGAATCCGCACGAGAACGGAATTTAAAATAATTGTCTTTGGCTCCCAGATCGACCAAGCCAAAATGGGTACCATGAAATGTCATGGGAAGCAAAGACGGCTGGTGTTATATTTGTAACATCATCCATCCACAAAACTGAGAGGCCAGTGTCACCGGCTCGACGTTCCGCTAGCAAACAAATTTACAACCTTTTTTTTTCAGTCGACAAACTCATCACCACCATCATTATTTAGTTATCAAGCTTCGTAAAGTTGAGATAAACACTTGACGGTCTGTCGTGAACACAGGTGGCAATAGCTAGTCTCATCACAAGCTACTCAATCGTTTCTTTAACGTCGACATTTCCTCTTTTTCTCGGGCGTCCTCTTGCTCTCGTATCAGATCTTCTTAGAACAGATCTTCTTAGAACAGATCTTCTTAGAACAGATCTTCTTAGAACAGATCTTCTTAGAAACAGATCTTCTTAAAACATACCTTCTTAGAACAGTTCTTCTCAGAGCCCTATTATCGATAACTGATATTGCTGAAGTCTAACAAAATCGAGTTGGCGTCTGTGGCTTAGGAGTTGTGAACGTGCTTTCAATGCGGGGGAAGGGGGGGAGGCGGGTTCAAATCAAGCTGGAGGCGATTTAGCAGCAGACAGTCTTGTGTTGGTTTCGACATTGGTACCGAGAGCCGATTGTTCATTCTGCCTAGAAAACAAAAACCACTACAGCAAAAACAATGCTGGGGTTGGTTCTGCAACGTCCTGTAAGGGGACACACAACTAATTTTAACTAACAGAATATTCACACCGTTTGATCTTTTATTTTTGGATTAAACGGGCTGAATTTTTCTTCCACGGTCTTTGTGATAGCATCCTTTCTCCCGCACTCTATGTGATAGCATCCTTTCTCCCACAGTCTATGTGATAGCATCCTTTCTCCCACAGTCTATGTGATGGCATCCTTTTCCCCACATTCTATGTGATAGCATCCTTTTCCCCACATTCTATGTGATAGTATCCTTTCTCCCACACTCTATGTGATAGCATCCTTTCTCCCACAGTCTATGTGATAGCATCCTTTCTCCCACAGTCTATGTGATGGCATCCTTTCTCCCACAGTCTATGTGATGGCATCCTTTCTCCCACACTCTATGTGATAGCATCCTTTCTCCCACACTCTATGTGATAGCATCCTTTTCCCCACATTCTATGCGATAGCATCCTTTCTCCCACACTCTATGTGATAGCATCCTTTTCCCCACATTCTATGTGATAGCATCCTTTCTCCCACACTCTATGTGATAGCATCCTTTCTCCCACACTCTATGTGATAGCATCCTTTCTCCCACAGTCTATGTGATAGCATCCTTTCTCCCACAGTCTATGTGATAGCATCCTTTCTCTCACACTCTATGTGATAGCATCCTTTCTCTCACACTCTATGTGATAGCATCCTTTCTCTCACACTCTATGTGATAGCATCCTTTCTCTCACACTCTATGTGATAGCATCCTTTCTCTCACACTCTATGTGATAGCATCCTTTCTCCCACAGTCTATGTGATAGCATTCTTTCTCCCACAGTAAATGTGATAGCATCCTTTCTCCCACAGTATATGTGATAGCATCCTTTCTCCCACAGTCTATGTGATAGGATCCTTTCTCCCACAGTATATGTGATAGCATCCTTTCTCCCACAGTCTATATGATAGCTTCATTTCTCCCACACTCTATTTGATAGCATCCTTTCTCCCACAGTCTATGTGATAGCATCCTTTCTCTCACACTCTATGTGATAGCATACTTTCTCCCACAGCCTATGTGATAGCATCATTTCTCCCACAGTCTATGTGATAGCATCCTTTCTCCCACAGTCTATGTGATAGCATCCTTTCTCCCACTCTATGTGATAGCATCCTTTCTCCCACAGTCTATGTGATAGCATCCTTTCTCCAACAGTCTATGTGATAGCATCCTTTCTCCCACACTCTATGTGATAGCATCCTTTCTTCCACAGTCTGTGTGATAGCATCATTTCTCCCACAGTCTGTGTGATAGCATCCTTTCTCCCACAGTCTGTGTGATAGCATCATTTCTCCCACAGTCTGTGTGATAGCATCCTTTCTCCCACACTCTATGTGATAGCATCCTTTCTCCCACAGTCTGTGTGATAGCATCCTTTCTCCCACAGTCTATGTGATAGCATCCTTTCTCCCACAGTCTGTGTGATAGCATCCTTTCTCCCATAGTCTGTGTGATAGCATCCTTTCTCCCACAGTCTGTGGGATAGCATTTTTTCTCCCACAGTCTGTGTGATAGAATCCTTTCTCCCACAGTCTGTGTGATAGCATCATTTCTCCCACAGTCTGTGTGATAGCATCCTTTCTCCCACACTCTATGTGATAGCATCCTTTATCCCACAGTCTGTGTGATAGCATCCTTTCTCCCACAGTCTATGTGATAGCATCCTTTCTCCCACAGTCTGTGTGATAGCATCCTTTCTCGCACAGTCTATGTGATAGCATCCTTTCTCCCACAGTCTGTGTGATAGCATCCTTTCTCCCATAGTCTGTGTGATAGCATCCTTTCTCCCACAGTCTGTGGGATATCATCCTTTCTCCCACAGTCTTTGTGATAGAATCCTTTGTCAGCCAGACTAGGATGACACAATTTTCGGCTTTCCTTTATTAACATTTCTTCCAGTGTGTGTTTATTTCGAGTAATGTGCGTTTTTGCAGATGTGATTTAACGGATGTGAACTTATCACACAGACAATTAACCAATGGAGAATCAACCCACATACAATCAATCCACAGACAATAAACCCATGGATGTGTATCTTTTAGACAAGTAACCCACGAAAAATAAACCCATGAACAGATAATAAATATATTTACAAAAAACCTATGGACAATCAACCTGCTCTTCACGAAACCTTCAATATTGGCGGATTACAGTCCGGTTTTCTAGCAGTCCAAAATGAGCTGGATCGGCTAAATCTAGGCAATGACTTCGCACAAATCTTCGGGAATCCTTGAAGGTAAACGACTGCGGCGTTTTTCGGTAACGTGTGGGTTAAAAGTTAATATTTTCCATCTTTTATCTGGCAACCTCAAAGTCTACGGGTCTATTGATTTGATTCAAATGAATATCCCGTCGCCGTGTGTTTGCTCAGAACGCTATTGGATTTACGAAGCTATATAACGCAGTTCTTTGTTTTTGGGAAAATACGAAATGGCTGATTAAGTTTATTGACAAAGATTGGGAAACGATCGAGGCGAAAATAATTCAGGGGATCGATCAAACTTGTCACTTAATTGTATCAATAGGGTTCTTCTCATACGGCAGGGGAGATTATTTTGTATGGAAATAAGGGTGACAACTTCTTAACAGTAGATGCCAGAAAAGTTGTATATGGCGAAATGTAAAGCTGCGTTTTTTTGTTTTTTTTTTCTTTGTTATTTCCACCAGTACAGGGCTCTGGTTTGGTGGTAGAAATATTGAAAGGATAAATCTCAGACATTGCAATGAAGTCTTTCAGCATAATTTGGCACACAGTAATTTGATCATACAGCCCCCCCCCCTCACCCCTTTTTTCATGAGTCATAGGACCCCATTTTCGCTTCTGGGGGGGGGGGGGGTTACACCTATTATTCCCCCTCTCTCATACACACACACTCTCTCTGTTTCTGTCTCCCTGTCTTTCTCTCTCTCTCTCTCTCTCTCTCTATATATATATATATATATATATATATACAGAAAATCTCTAACCCTGACTGAGGGTCGAGTCCGCATGACATCCCAGCGAGATAACCACTCAGCCAGCCGCTCCTTGTGTGTCTGCTTGTAAAGTATGTAAAAGGTAAAGTCGGGAGATGTGAACCAGCGTCACTGCACACGGTTATAAACCGTAAATGCTCTGCCAACAGTACGGACAGCTGATAAGACACTGTCCGCCTGTGTCACCGTCCGCACACAATTCCGTAGCTACAGCGACGTTCCTCCATTTACCCCAGAATTTTAACTCTGGTATCCATTACCTAGAGGCTGGTTGAACTCCGGGAACCGCCCGGTTTCGAACTCAGGCCGTGGGCTGCAGCAAGACGCAGCTGGATTTGAAAGTGAGTCTCCTATTGACTGCGCTAACGCGGCTCAAAATAATATGGAACGCTTTACGAATTTGCGTGAGCAGAGGCCATGCTCATCCTCTCTGTATCGTTCCAGTTTCAGGGAATGTACTGTGTGAACAGCAAGTAGCATCATAAGTGCAACAAGTACCAGAAACGGTCTGGTATTCACATGATCGTGTGATTTGATGAACAATAAGCTTTCACGCCGCTCGTCATTACACTAGATAACTGTGAATATGAATTTACCAATAAGCATTGATGCCTTCAGCCCCCCCCCCCCCCCCCCCCCCCCCCCCCTAATTTCCCGTCTCTATTTTTGACAGTAATATCCACAAACAGACAATAACAGTGCGACATTATTTCGCAGAAATAAAAATTTCACGAAGGATGTATTTTACTACCGGAAATCACACATGACTATAACTTTTTATGGCAATTTTTCCGTCACTAATTAGTCTGCCTAGCGTTCATTATTTCACCTTAAACTATACGTCATGGACGTGTGCAAATTTTCACCATAAACTATACGTCATGGACGTGTGCAAATTTTCACCATAAAATAATATTTTATCAAGCTTCAGTTAAACAGCGAGAAAATAATATAAGAGAGAGGACAAGAAAATTAAGTTAAGAAATGTTCATAAAAAGAATACAAGGAATGAAACAGAAAAGTCACAAATTAAAAAAAAAGAATAGATACAGAAAAATATTAATGTTTCTTTGTGTCATTCACCGGCTGTAAACGCCGGCGGATAGTTTTGGTTGTTCGTCCACTTCTGGACTTTTGTCTTGTTGCAGAACCTGAATTTGGCGTCCCATCCATGTTATATATCTGGCTTATGTTATGCAGATGTTTTCTTCACACCCCCTCAGACAAACACACTCTGACTTCGAAGGAAACACCGGTAACTAGTCGCTTTCTACGACACGCTTCTGAGAAGGCCGGTGGGTCTATGCTTGTTAGTCGAATACTTAGGTGGTAAGGTAAAGTGGAACCACTTCATTATATAATTGGTGCGTTTCGCTTTGAAACATTCATTTTTATACTTAGTTATTTCATGATGTTATTTACACCGCATGTGTCTGAGAAGGAACAGCGAAATCTGCCAGACTATAAACTGTGCATTCTGTTGTTTGTGACGTCATTATCAGCAAGCTGGAAGCCTTTATGTCCCAGGTTATTTCCTGTAGCCAATTTTGGGCTGGTCTAGGCTGGGGAACCCCGGTCAATGATAAATGTCCCCTTCAGTGGATTAGCAAGTTCAGGCGGAACCCGGTGTTGGTGGGTGTTGGATGTGGCTATATGTGTATATAAAAGACACAATTGTGTCGTTTTGTCATCTTTAAGTGGTGACCCTGGAGAGGCCCGCACCCTCCGTACTTCTCTTCTTACGTCCCTGTAGCGGATTCGAACTCAGGACATTCGGATCGACTAGCAAGAGTCTACTAAATACCGCGGCTCCCAGTGGATACAAATACCTAGTGGAGTTAAAGGGCCCTTTTCCACACCTTTGGGTACATAGTTTAATGTTTGAACAACGGATCAACATCATGGCACCCGAGTAGTAACCCATAAGTGCTCCTCTCTGCTTCTGACTCAAGCCTGAGTGCTAAGAATCTCTGCACAGTGCACGAACTCCGTAGCGTCGGCGAGGCTCCTCAGATACTTTAGGTAGATTTTAAACTCCAAATTGTGTATAGGCAGCGCCGTTAGGATACTCTTTTCAATTTTGAACGGCCTAGGTTGTTGTTGTTTTTTTTTTCTTTTTCTTGGTCTGCAACAATACACTCGGGTGTATGATCGTACTACCCAGAGACCAGGGAAAATTACCAGAAGTACAGGTCAACAAGCGTGGATTTTCATCATGGTATGGGACGTCGCAGGTCGACCCAACCTCAAATTGGTACCAGGATGGGTTGTCCTGGGAAAGTAAAGACGGCCGGCGTAATACTGACCACATTACCCACCTAGTGCCGATTGGTCTGTAAAAATATGGGTGCTCTTCCTATATGCCCGATGTGCCTAAGGGCGTGTAAAGGGATCTTTACTTTACTTTACTTACAGGTGAACAAATCCCAGCCTTCACATGGACTTGAACTCGGGACTTCTAGAACTGGAGGACGCCATGCCTTAGTATATAGTGCTAGACATTATGTACAGACCTACTGGCCTTCAAAGGTTGATGTGTGCAACATTATGTCGACCGCCTTTACTTCCCAGGACAATACATACTACCTCTCGTAAGTTGGCTCGACTTGGGACCCAAGGTCATTTTTGAAAAATAATATTCCTCCATTCGAATTTGAACCCGCGACTTGCAGGCCAGTAGGCGAGAGTTTAACCGCCAAGCCACGGTAACATTCTACATATAACCAGCGACAGTTGGAATCCTGTATTGATAACTTTCTCTGAGAGACCAAGAGTTGTTGAATGCGAAAAATTTTCTAGAGTAAACACTTGTTTCAACCAGCTGATAGAAGTTCTACTCATAATTATGATTATACGGACAAGAATGAACCCAATGTCTCGATAACAAGCATGTCGCAAAGGGCTACTAATAAGAGATTGGTTTTTTTCTCTGAAGTCGGAGCGCATCTGCCTGAGGGTCAAGGAACCAACAGTCTTCTTACAGATCTGTAAAGCGGACGTGCGAGTACATTTCAAATTTTGGAACAAAACTGGAGTCCAGAAGTAGACGAACAACCAGAACTTTCCGCTGGAGTTAACAGTTGGTGAATGATAGGAAAAAGATGAGAGTGACTGGGCCGGCGATTTAAGGCCGCATGACTGATGCAGTTGCCACTCAATGCGTCTCTTAGCATTTTTTTTCCCAGACCTAAAAAAAACAAAAAACAAAACAAAAAGAAGGGAGAAAATGTGGAATTATGATAAACTAGAAATACATGTAAAGAGTGATAACAAATCTGTTATCCAGATGGGACTGAACTGATAGATACAACTGCACCAGATCTGTAACAACTACTTTCTGTGACAGAGCGTGGCAATAAACAGAAGTAAGGATACTATTAAAGACAATAAATAATCTTTCTACTTCTTTCTATGAGTGCCGTTCACAATACTTTCTGTTACTTGATTAATTCATTTTAAAGACAATGATAAAATTCAAGTTGGATAGTGGAACAGAAATGTAAAAACTGAAGTAATTGAATTTTTTTTTTTGCACAACTGTGTTGGGAAGGGGCCAATAAATTAGACAGTAGAAGCTTTGGATTTAGAGCAACATAGGCTAAACACCATATGTATTTAAGAATATGACTACATCTTATAAACAAACCACTTTCGTTGTGCAACATGGCGGCCAGGGAATGAACAGATTAGCAAGAGATTGCAAGTTGCCGAGATGTTGTTTGGGAAATTTGAGGGCAGGGGGTATAGTGCTAGAGGCTCGCCTGCCGATCTGAAGACCGTGAGTTCAAGTCCTGCCTGAGCAGGACTGAAAATGATCTTGGCTGCCCGGTCGAACAAAGGCTTAAATAGGTCCATGGTAAAGTTATGGGAAGTAAAGGCAGTCGGTGTGATGCTGACCACGTCAACAACCGAGTGCCGATTGGTCTATAAAATGTAGGTTTATCATTATATGACCAATAAACCTGAAGATGTGGACAAGGGTTCCTCTATATAAGGAGCTGCAGCAACATCAGCAACAGTAGTACTAGTAAGTAGTAGAGATAGCAACGTCAAGCAAGTAACGACAGCAGCAGAAACGCTAGTACAGTGGTTACAGAAGTTGTAGTAGTAGTAACAAGTGAGTGCAACAACAGCAGCATCGCAACAGCAGCCGCAGCAGCGACGTTACCTCTGTCTGTCTCTGTCTGATGTTTCAGTGCCCTGTTCTAGATCACACTTTGATTGTTTTCAAAAATGGGATTAAGGGAAGAATAATTAACAGAAAGGGAAGAGGAGAAGAAGAAAAAAGGCAGAAAGACAACACGGTGAAACGAGTAAAGGAAAAACAGAGAGACTGAGAGGAGAAAAGAGAGAGGGTGAAGAATGAGGGAGGGGAAAAAAAAGAGACAACAATGTGGTGAATGATTAAGGGAATTGTAAGAAAGGGGTGGGAGAGAGAGAGAGAGAGAGAGAGAGAGAGAGAGAGAGAGAGAGAGAGAGAGAGAGAGAGAGAGAGAGAGAGAGAGAGAGAGAGAGAGAGAGAGAGAGAGAGAGAGAGAGAGAGCAGTCATTACGTTTAGTAAATGAAGCTACTTACCACAGAAGTCTCTCAGATTGCGTCGCCCAGGTGTAGATGTCCAGTGCTGAGCCCTTGCAGAAATCAGACGACTCGGCGTCGTGTCTCGCGCTGCTGGTCTCAGAACTAACGCAGTAAACTCCGGCCGACTCGTGGACAATGTGTCAATTCAACTCTTGCTCATTGATCGCATGCACCGAGCTTGGTGACAGGGGTGACATACAACTCCAACACTCGACACGACTCGACCACCTGTACACTGCAGCGCTATTCCCACTCTTTTTTTTTTAAAGGGGTAGGAAATTATAGGGAAGAGAAAAAGTTGGTGAGAAAGAACAAACAATTTATGTTAGCTTTGCAAAATCGATCACAATAAACAAAAAAAAAAGGACGTTGCGGCGATTAGCCTTCATCAGCACATAAAGAACAACACGGTACACATACACAAATATGCTCTATGAAATGATTACATAGGACCTGGATCTCCTCGAGATAATAATTGTGGCCCAAATAGGACCGTGTGAATGTAGGATGGTATTTAGGCAAAATAATAATAATAATAACAATGACAATAAGAATCGTTTAGATTCTAAAAGCTGGGTTAAGTAAGCTTTGGGAATGTAAAACAAATAGTGGAAGAAAAGAAACAGAAAAAAAAGGAAGATAGGAATGAGCAAACAAAAATTCAACAACATGACAAATATACGTCTAGGCAACAGGCGCGCTGCCTCCAAGAAATCTTTGGGGCGGTCAGCCCCCTTTTACTGTTCTAGAAGGCGGGACTCTAAAGGCTTAAACTTTGTTTAAGTGCTCAGTAAATATAACAATAAAAATATTATTATTTCCTGTGTGGGTTCCGGGATCCCATTGTGAGGGGGAAAAAACAAGAATAGACCCACTACCCCCCTAACAAGCATGTCCTCCGAGTCGACTAATTTCTGTCGTGGAATGATAAGCCATTACACATCAGTCCTAAAGACTGGTAACTTAACTTACCTGTAAATCGGCACAACATTCAAACTTGGACTCGTCCAGGAAGATATATATATAGTCCCTTATATCGATATATGCCTTTATCGGACAAAATTATAATGTCTACATCTTCTAGTTGCTTTGACTTAACTCCGCTTTTAAATGTACATCTATTGGATAAATATTAGAGGAGTTATTTGAGGTTTCATTGAAACCGATTTACCCCTTGCCCCTGTATACTAGGAACTACTTCTTACCAACGCCTGTAGAAGGCATTTTGCTCCATTCTTTTTGCCGGCTTCCAAGCGTTCAGACGTGTCAATCGACGCCTGTATAATTCATTTGTAAAAGGCGATCTGTAATGTCTAGGACTTTTCATATGCTTGGGTAAGTTAATTATAGTTTACGAGTACCTAAAACAATGTCTGTTAAAGTGGTCACTGCTGTAGAGAGATCAGTATCGGCTGTGGGATTACACATAGTTCGACCGTTCTTGATCGCTAGAGAAGCGGATTCGAACTTAGACCTTCCTCTGTACAGACTAAATAGCCTATGCCCTAAATAACCCACTCATACTGGTAAAACTAATAACCTTACAAGTGTGTACTATTTAAACTAACAACAGAAGTTTGTGCATACAAATGGGGACAGAATTAGGTCAGGACGGGGTCAGCCAGTGTGTGAGTGTGTTTGACCAGATCAATGAATGGGGGACTGGCTTGGGAGTCGTAAGGAATAAAGGTACTGACAGTAAATATTGGTGTCTGTGTGCAGAGGGGAGGGGGAAGAGAGATTGATATATGTGTTAGAGTGTATATCTATCTCCACTATATATCTGACTTTCCATCTCTTGCACTAAACAGACAGATGAATGATAGGAGACTTGTGTCTCCTGGTCTTGAGAGGCATTCTGAGAAATGAAACAGGGGAGCATAGGTGGAGTAAGCAGATGTGGGATGATGACTGATGCTTGTTCTGTCTTTCCTGTCAAGATGTTACCCTCTTGGTGATGACTAATTTAAAGTTATTTCTTGGCAGGATGAACCCTTTGTGAGGAGCTGGCAGAAGATTCACAGTCCAACCAACACCCACCAACCATAACCCATCCATCAATTAACCCATTACCTACCACTTATCACCCAACTACCAAGTGTGGAGATTGATGTCAGTTTGATGTGCCATATACCCCAAACTTCTTACAGTGCCAGAACATGTGTGTAGCTCATGGACAGTGCTGCTAATGACTAGTGGGAGCCATTTGCTGTGTGCTTATCCAGTGCTGTGTCCTTTATGGTGAGGTACTCCTCCACCAGTTGATCCAGTTGAGGCAGAGTCACCAAAGACAGTCGAATCATCAGGAGCTGAGGGAAGCATCATAGACGGAAAGAGGATAAGTTCAGTTTGATGCCTTATGTGCTATATTCCTCACAGCTCCCATGTTTCCCGAGGATGAAGTTGTGTCATCTCTAGATCATTCTGGCTGTTTAGGAATCCTTGCAATCTGGACATTGTATTCTAGAATCCAGCTATTGTGATTTGGCATCTACTTCACTATTTTCTATTTGTACATGTTGTAATGCATTCATTTTCATGGCTGACTTAGGTTTCTCTATTTCACTTTTTTTTTAAGTGTTTAGCATTTGTGTGTGTATGAATCTTAACTATATGTGTTAACATGGTTATGATAATGACTTATCATAACCTGGGGGCTTTCTTTAGTAAGTAGTGGGGGTGTCCAGCCAAGTGTGCCTAGGAATATTGTATTCATATACTGATATATTTTGTAGTGCCAATACTTGAGTTGCCCTACTCCAGAGATAAAGTTGAGCGTATATTGGCCAAGGGGAATCCCTTAGACCAATACGAGCCAAACGACTCAACATAATTATTTCTGAGTGCTGTTGGTTCTGAAGGAGAAATCCTTACATCAGGCACGTGACAGGAGTGATATGTGACAATTCCTTGGAAGTCGGAGTGCGTCTGCCTGAACGTAAAAGATCAACCACTGCACACAAATAAGCCAGTAAAACGGATGTACACGCAAAACTCAAGCACTGTCACAAAGCCAAAGTGCAAATGGACGAACAAACAGGACCTTGTACCAGAGCTCACAGCCGGTGAACAAAGAAGAAATATTATTATTATTATTATTATTATTATTATTAATAATTATTATTATTATTTATTATTATTATTATTATTATTATTATTATTCTATTCTGAATGGTGAATGAACTTAATATATTTGAAATAATACGAAATGAATAAAGAAATCGTTAAAAACGGAATGTCTATTTATGGTTAGGGGAATCTATCAGTCTCTCTCGTAAATTTATCAAAGGAAATGGGACCTCACCCCCCCCCCCCCCTCCCCCCCAACACACACACACACACACGCACATCTGCTAACAAAATCGACACAGATAAACATTTTTTTAAACTGTCAGATGCCATACACAGTCAACCCTCTAAATAGCCCAGAAACTGGGGTAGAAATCGGTTGTATTTCATGGGAGGACGTGAGCGAGTGACGTTCAATCCCTCCAGGGCCGCACAACCAGCGACCAACACCTGGTGACAACAGTTGCCACCACTCGGATGAGAATCCCCCGGGCACAAGTTCCAAAAACCAGGTTCAACCGTTAGGTGATATTAGGGCCCCCGACAACACCTGGGGTGGGGCTTTACAATAACAAACAATAACGTCCCATATGGGGCAGATGTATAATACATTCCACGGGGATACATGTGAAACATACAGGTTTTGGGGCGGTTGATGAAATGAATGTCGTTGAAACATCAAAACAGAGACTAGCTAAATATTTCAGGAACAGTAAAAGCCATACCGTAGGGAAATGAAAAGCAGGTGAGCGAGAGGTAAACGACGATACAAGAGAAAGGATTTTTTTTTAAATAGCATACAAAATGGTCAAACTACAGCCCGAAAAAGTGCACAAAGAGAGACACACATAGAGAGAGAGAAAGAGAGAGAGAGAGAGAGAGAGAGAGAGAGAGAGAGAGAGAGAGAGAGAGAGAGAGAGAATTGAGCGTGAGAGCGTGGACGAACTGAAACCAACTATTACTCCGGAGACGGCATCTCTAATAGGCTCTGTCAGTGCGCCACAACTTGGGGGCTCAGGCTTCTTGACACCCCCCCCCCCCCCCCCCCCGTCCAATATCGAGCGCTGATGGGTCTATAGAACTTTGGACATACTACCAAATGCCTGCTGCATCAGTGACGTCGAAGGGTCGCTAATGTCTTTTATCTCAGCTTTCCAGAATGCAACTACAAACCCAAACCAACTACGTTGCGGCGACGAGCCTTCCTCAGCATACAACAAAATGTATGTCCTGGTCTATAGATGTATTCTTTGCATGTTGATGTACCAGTTATACATTTTAAATGTTAGTCTTAAATGTATACTTCATATTTGTATGTACTGGTTGCACACTTTAAATTTTAGTCATAGATTACACTTTAAATTCTTAGATCTAGATTTTAAATGTTTAGATCTAGATTTTAAATGTTTAGATCTAGATTTTAAATGTTTAGATCTAGATTTTAAATGTTTAGATCTAGATTTTAAATGGTTAGATCTAGATTTAAAATGTTTAGATCTAGATGTACCTGTATACTTTAAATGTTCAGATGTAGCTTGAAATGTTTACCTTACATGTACTCCTGAAATGTTTATAAGTATGTGTACACTTTACATGTTTAGATCTAGATGTACACTTAATATGTTTAGTCACAGACGTATTTTTATATGTTTACGCGCTACTTGTTCATTCTAAATGTTATGTTATCACAATAGACGTCCTTGCACATTGGGCATTCCAATGCCTGCTCGACCCTCTGATGCAGCAGCCACCCCAAGGTACCTCTACTGGTTGTTCCAATGAGGAGCTGGTTATAATGTTTCCTGTCTTGACCTGCAAGTCATTTCAAATGTTTCGTCAAAGATGCAAACCTCTTCTGTTTATGTGGGAAGCAGATCTGCTGTCCCCACATGTGGTGCTTCACACAGACCTGGGGTCCTCTGTTTATGTGGGAAGCAGATCTGCTGTCCCCATATGTGGTGCTTCACACAGACCTGGGATCCTCTGTTTATGTGGGAAGCAGATCTGCTGTCCCCACATGTGGTGCTGCACACAGACCAGTGGTCCTCTGTTTATGTGGGAAGCAGATCTGCTGTCCCCACTTGTGGTGCTTCACACAGACCTGGGGTCTTCTGTTTATGTGGGAAGCAGATCTGCTGTCCCCACATGTGGTGCTGCACACAGACCAGTGGTCCTGTTTATGTGGGAAGCAGATCTGCTGTCCCCACATGTGGTGCTTCACACAGACCAGTGGTACTCTGTTTATGTGGGAAGCAGATCTGCTGTCCCCACATATGGTGCTTCACACAGACCAGTGGTCCTCTGTTTATGTGTGGTGCTGCACACAGACCTGGGTCCTCCTTATCTGTAGTCTGAGTTCACAGCTGGTGAATATGGGGAAGAATATTAAGTTCACAGCTAGTGAACACGGAGAAGAAGATTCAGTTCACAGCTGGTGAACACGGAGAAGAAGATTCAGTTCACAGCTGGTGAACACGGAGAAGAATATTCAGTTCACAGCTGGTGAACATGGAGAAGAAGATTCAGTTCACAGCTGGTGAACACGGACAAGAAGATTCAGTTCACAGCTGGTGAACATGGAGAATATTCAGTTCACAGCTAGTAAACATGGAGAAGAAGATTCAGTTCACAGCTGGTGAACACGGACTAGAAGATTCAGTTCACAGCTGGTGAACATGGACAAGAAGATTCAGTTCACAGCTGGTGAACACGGAGAAGAAGATTCAGTTCACAGCTGGTGAACACGGAGAAGAAGATTCAGTTCACAGCTGGTGAACACGGACAAGAAGATTCAGTTCACAGCTGGTGAACACGGAGAAGAAGATTCAGTTCACAGCTGGTGAACACGGAGAAGAAGATAAAGTTCACATCTGGTAAACATGAAGAAGAAGATTCAGTTCACAGTTGGTGAACATGGAGAAGAAGATTCAGTTCACAGCTGGTGAACATGAAGAAGAAGATTCAGTTCACAGCTAGTAAACATGGAGAAGAAGATAAAGTTCACATCTGGTAAACATGAAGAAGAAGATTAAGTTCACAGTTGGTAAACATGAAGAAGAAGATTAAGTTCACAGCTGGTAAACATGAAGAAGAAGATTAAGTTCACAGCTAGTAAACATGAAGAAGAAGATTAAGTTCACAGTTGGTGAACATGGAGAAGAAGATTAATTTCACAGCTAGTAAACATGAAGAAGAAGATTCAAGTTTACAGCTTGTAAACACAGAGAAGATGATTAAGTTCACAGCTGGTAAACATGAAGAAGAAGATTAAGTTCACAGCTTCTGAAGATGGAGAAGAAGATTAAGTTGACAGCTGGTGAACAAGAAGAATAATAATAAGTTCACAGCTGGTGAACATGGAGAAGATTAGGTATACAGCTGGTGAACATGAAGAGGAATAAGTTTACAGCTGGTGAAGGTGAAGAATAAATGCTTAAATCCCACTATAAATGTACACATCACATTTACTATATATGTGTAGGACAAACAAGACATTCTGAAGACCATTTATGAACGAATGCTGATAAAAGTCACAAGCTTAGATGAAATAACATGTGTAAGAATGTGTTAAAGAGGAATTAGGTGTGGATCGGGCGAGGAGGGAAGTATGACAGGAATTGTAGGTACAGTTAGCATCAACACCTTACGATATATCCTGCGGGAGACAGAGCAACTATGTGTATACCTTTTGTGCTATGATCGTGATTCTTAAATCTGTAAATCATTATTAATCAGTATCTGCTAGATGTACACAATAAATCGTTAGTTCTAGTCCTTATTCATATGTTTCTCAACAATTTAAACTAACGCTAATGTGATGTTGCAAGCCTTCTGTGTTTATCATCTCTTGTTTAAGCATGAAATGTTGAGTTCTTTATGAGGGAAAGCTAACAGATAGGCCTACAGTTGAAAAAAGAACAGGTGTGCAACAGGGATGACTTTTGGCACCTATCTTATTTTTACTGATGATAGACTGGATTATAAAGACAGCAACTGCAAACAACAAGAATGGAATTCAGTGGACCTCGACCAAAAAGCTTGATGATCTGGACTTCGCTGATGATATTTCTCTTCTGTCCCATTCATGAAATCAGATGCAAGATAAATATACTTGATGCGAGATCACGGCAGCTGGTTCTGAAATTCCACAAGGGAAAGACAAATTAGAATAAAGTAGGCAAAAAGTAATTTGATTTCTCTTTATGGTATCCCACTTCAAGAAGTTGCGTCGTACACATATTTGGGCAGTAATGTAGATACAGATCAAAAGACATTAAAATATTGAAAAACTAGTTATTTTTTATTCTAATGTCAAATCAGATGCAGCAGAAACATGGAGAACAGTTAATTGCGTATCCTTTAAAGGACGCTGAGGAACTGATAGAGATATTAAAATACGAATACAAAAGGTAAGCGAAGCTTTCATAGAACTAGGAAGTTAGTGGAGGTCAAAAAGACATTAAAATATTGAAAAACTAGTTATTTTTTATTCTAATGTCAAATCAGTACTGTTGTGTGCAGCAGAAACATGGAGAACAGTTAGTTGCGTATCCTTTAAAGGACGCTGCAGAACCAGCTCCAGCTTTTTTTTTTTTGGCTGTTGTGGTTTTTCTGGGCAAATTTACGTCCAGTAGTTTGTCATTGCTTACTGGGCGGTCGGTTTTTCAATACCACTGTTGAAACCAACCCATGGCACACAGCCTGAAGCTGGGAACGAACCTGTACTCCAGCATTACAAAGCTCATTTGCAACGCCTTAGCCACAGATGCCAACCATGGAGAACAACTAAAACAATTACTAGTAAAGTACAAACATTCATTAACTGGTGCCTGCACAGAATAGAGGGGATTTAATGGTATGATTTGATTTGATTTTACTCGAGAACTGACATCACAGCACTTGGGGCATTTCCGTAAATGCTCTGTCCCCATCTTCAGCAGCCAGCGAAGAGTTCCAATACTAATGGTGCCAGTAGCATTCTGATTAAACATCCATCTTGCCACTCCTTTGAGCCTCGAGCAACTGCCAGACCCCCCCCCCTTTTGCATAAATCTCACCAGACTGTGGTGATCCATCTGCTCCTCCGACCTGTACACCTCTCCCACAAGGCACTAACCATGTCTGCCTTACCATGTTTTGACTTCATATCCATAATATGCATATTATTACATGAAGATCTTGAAAGCTATCCATGCCTTTCCTTATTGATAAACGTTGTAAGTGATCACTCCCATTATAATTAAGGAAAGTCTATTTAAAATCTAAAACCGATGACTGAGAGACAAATGTCAAGTCAATGGCTGTGTTGGCATTGCTGACCTCATTGCCACTCTAGTCCGCCTCCCATTATTGATGTAGACCATATCAGAGTCAACCATGGCCTCTGAAAGAGCAATTCACTGTTGGTTTTCTCTGCTGCTGTCCCATTCTCTGTTCCTGTATGTATGTAGGTAATGCATGTAATGCATGTAATGCATGTAATGCATGTAATGCATGTAATGTATGTATGTATGTATGTATGTATGTATGTATGTATGTGATGGATGGATGGATGGATGGATGGATGGATGTATGTATGTATGTATGTATGTATGTATGTGTGCATGTTCGTATGTATGTGGATGTATGTGTGTAATGGGTGCCTATGTGTTTGTGTGTAAGTGAGTGATTGGGCTTGTGTGTGTATGTGGGTGTGGGTGTTCGCGCATGAGCGTGCGCACATATTTTACCACCCATGCTTTTGTTTTTGACTTCATATCCATAATATGCATATTTTTACATGAATTTATCATGCTTCATTGATGAAATACAACTGCTGTATGAAAGAAGGAAGTTTGCAAGGGCCGAATGTAAGACAGGCCTGTGTGCCTAATTTGTAACCCTTTGAAAATAAAGTTTGTTTGTTCTTTCGTTCGTTCCTCGCGTTAAAATCCCCACATATGAGTAACCTATCACCTGGTAACTCCTACAATTCTTGAGCCAGCCCCATTGTTCCCTTCTGACAAAACAGCCTACCGTGGCATATATATTTATGAGGGTCCAATTAAGCCACCAATCGCCACCTGTATCCCTTGAACTTCTCTTCCACTGTTCCTCTACTTGCTCAAGTCAAGCACCACATGTTTCACTCCTTCCTCCACTACCAGACCTTGTCCATGTCTCTTCTGTCCAACAGGGTTTATATGGTATGATAGAATCACTAATGTAGAGTGTTGGGAGAGAACTAAACAAGTTTCAGTGGACCACGAGGTGAGGAAAAGATGCTGGTGTTGGATAGGACACAAACTGAGAAAACCTGAGAACGATATAACTAGAATGCCTTTGCACTGGAACCTACAGGGGCATAGAAATAAAGGAAGAACAAAAAACACACAGAGAAGGCAGCTAGAGAGTGAAGTTAAAAAGATGAGGAGGACATGGAGAGAGCGGCATGCGACAGAGAAGGATAGAACCACTTGGCATGAGTTGGTTGAGATCCTATATGCTTTCTAGCACGACACTAACAACGAGAAATCATCATTTGTGACACACAACCATAATTATCACATAAGCTTCATGTATTCATGTTTTAAAAAAAACAAAAGTTACACAGTGAAAAGGCAGCAACAACAACCATACCAGAAAAGTGAAACATAATGAATGTAACAGCATTGACACTGGACAACTGAAATGTAATGTACATAATAGTAACCATACTGGCAAAGTGACACATAATGTATGTAACAGCATTGACACTGGACAACTGAAATGTAATGTACATAATAGCAACCATACCAGAAAAGTGAAACATAATGTATGTAACAGCATTGACACTGGACAACTGAAATGTAATGTACATAATAGCAACCATACCAGAAAAGTGAAACATAATGTATGTAACAGCATTGACACTGGACAACTGAAATGTAATGTACATAATAGCAACCATACCAGAAAAGTGAAACATAATGTATGTAACAGCATTGACACTGGACAACTGAAATGTAATGTTCATAATAGCAACCATACCAGAAAAGTGAAACATAATGAATGTAACAGCACTGACACTGGACAACTGAAATGTAATGTACATAATAGCAACCATACTGGCAAAGTGACACATAATGTATGTAACAGCAATCACACTGGAAAAGTTAAATATAATGTATGTAACAGCAAAACAGTCACACCAAAAAAGTGACACATAATGCACATAACAGCAACCACAATGGACAAGTGAAACATAATTCACAAACCAGTAACAACAATCCTACTAGAAAAGTAAAGTATAATGTATCATGCAATATTATCTAATGTTACACATTAGAAAACAAATATCCTACTGAAAAAAAAAATATAATGCATGTAACAGCAATCACACTGGACAATGAAATGTAATGTATGTCATAGCAGCAATACTGGCAAAGTGAAATGTAATGTATGAAACAGCAATCACAATGGACAACTGAAATGTAATGTAGGTAACAGTAACCACACTGGACAAGTGAAACATAAAGCACAAAACAGCAATCACAATGGACAACTGAAATGTAATGTAGGTAACAGTAACCACACTGGACAAGTGAAACATAAAGCACAAAACAGCAATCACAATGGACAACTGAAATGTAATGTAGGTAACAGTAACCACACTGGACAAGTGAAACATAAAGCACAAAACAGCAATCACAATGGACAACTGAAATGTAATGTAGGTAACAGTAACCACACTGGACAAGTGAAACATAAAGCACAAAACAGCAATCACAATGGACAACTGAAATGTAATGTAGGTAACAGTAACCACACTGGACAAGTGAAACATAAAGCACAAAACAGCAATCACAATGGACAACTGAAATGTAATGTAGGTAACAGTAACCACACTGGACAAGTGAAACATAAAGCACAAAACAGCAACCACACTGGACAAGTGAAACATAAAGCACAAAACAGCAACCACACTGGACAAGTGAAACATAAAGCACAAAACAGCAACCACATTGGACAAGTGAAACATAAAGCACAAAACAGCAACCACACTGGACAAGTGAAACATAAAGCACAAAACAGCAACCACACTGGACAAGTGAAACATAAAGCACAAAACAGCAATCATATTGGAAAAGTAAAGTATAATGTACCATGCAATATAATGTTCCACATTAGAAAAAAAAACAATATCCTACTGGAAAAAAAAAAAATAATGTATTTAACAGCAATCAACAGCAATCACACTGGACAAATTAAATAAGAAACGTCACACTTAAGTGTGAATCTCTGAAAATACTAGCAAAAATAATCACACCAGAACAGTGAAAGTTAATGCACAAAACAGTAACAACAATGATACTGGAAAAGTGGCACATAACGCACATAACAGAAAAAAGTGAAATATAATTTACACAACATTAACAACAATCAATCTGGAGAACATATTAAATAGCAAACCAACTTGTTAATGCATTCATAACAGCGCCATAAATTAACAATATACACTAATATTTTACATAATTTACAAGTTTAAAACCAATGATCATTAAAAAAATGTTAACAGAAATATCTTACATCTGGCCAGTTTTGAGAACTGATGATTTATAAACTGGGCTCAACTGGGAAGGAAACATTTTAAGTACAGGATAGGTTAAAGAATTGAGCAGTTTCAGAATTCAAGAACATAAAGAATGGGTCACATTTTTAAATAAGCCAGATTTTAAAAAGTGGCCATATGTAAGATCTCCAATATTCAAGAACGAAAAGAATTGTGCTGATAAAAAAAAAATGACCAGTGGAAGTGACAAGACTAGACATTGGAATACTCAATATTAGGTTAAGGCTGACCTCAGGCAACTGGTCATCCAGAAAAAACCAATGCACTCCTCTGTATCTAAACATTAACTCCTCTGTGTCAAAACATTAACTCCTCTGTATCTAAACATTAACTCCTCTGTGTCAAAACATTAACTCCTCTGTATCTAAACATTAACTCCTCTGTATCTAAACATTAACTCCTCTGTATCTAAACATGAACTCCTCTGTATCTAAACATTAACTCCTCTGTATCTAAACATTACCTCCTCTGTATCTAAACATTAACTCCTCTGTGTCAAAACATTACCTCCTCTGTGTCAAAACATTAACACCTCTGTGTCAAAACATTACCTCCTCTGTATCTAAACATTAACACCTCTGTGTCAAAACATTACCTCCTCTGTATCTAAACATTAACTCCTCTGTGTCAAAACATTACCTCCTCTGTATCTAAACATTAACTCCTCTGTGTCAAAACATTACCTCCTCTGTATCTAAACATTAACTCCTCTGTGTCATAACAATGACCTGTCTGTTCCCAGACATCAGCCTGTCTGTGTTTAGACATTAACCCCTCTGTGTTTATATACTGATGTCACATGATCCTAAATCCTGAAACATTTACAGAGAAAACTGAACAATAGAATTCTGTGAGTGGTCACAAATTCAAGCTTCTATTAAAACACTTAGTACTATTATAGTTAGTATATAAAATATACTCTTGCGCCAGGTCAGAATTGTTCAGAAGCTAGGACTGTCCTATATAGGACTGAATCTACTCGGCCACATGACTGTACTCACAGGCTTCTGACACATTTAGGTGTGACCAAAAGACATAAATGTCACTTACAGACAGAAGTGTGTCACCTCTGTGACGGTTCCAGGGAACACAGCTGTGTCACCTCTGTGACGGTTCCAGGGAACACAGCTGTGTCACCTCTGTGAGGGTGTCAGAACTGTGTCACCTCTGTGAGGGTTTCAGGGGACAGAACTGTGTCACCTCTGTGAGAGTTTCAGGGGACAGAACTGTGTCACCTCTGTGAGGGTTCCAGGGGACAAAACTGTCACGTCAGTGAGGGCTCCAGGGGACAGAACTGTGTCACCTCTGTAAGGGTTCCATAGGACAGAACTGTGTCACATGTGTCACCTCTGTGAGGGTTCCAGGGGACAGAACTGTCACCTCTGTGAGGGTTTTAGGGGACAGAACTGTGTCACCTCTGTGAGGGTTCTAGGGGACAGAACTGTGTCACATCTGTGAGGGTTCCAGGGGACAGAATTGTCACCCCTGTGAGGGTTCCAGGGGACAGAACTGTCACCTCTGTGAGGGTTCCAGGGGACAGAACTGTGTCACCTCTGTGAAGGTTCCAGGGAACAGAACTGTATCACCTCTGTGAGGGTTCCAGGGGACCGAACTGTATCACCTCTGTGAGGGTTCCAGGGGACAGAACTGTCACCTCTGTGAGGGTTCCAGGGGACAGAACTGTCACCTCTGTGAGGGTTCCAGGGGACAGAACTGTGTCACCTCTGTGAGGGTTCCAGAGGCACAGTTTTGGGAACAGAAAAAGAACCATTAGTCAGCTAAACAGTATGTTATAAAACACAACCAATTAGGGAATTAACTGAAATTGAATGTGTTTGGCCAAAAGGAACAGATATTGAAGCTTAGCTGTAAACCACAACATAATGTCTCTTTAAGAGTGAACATAGAAGAAAAATAAGAGAATCTGTGTCAAGAAGAATGGATGGTTGTTATAAATTATAGACAAGCACTGAAATGGGAAACAGTCTGAGAAAAAGAGGTTGTTACAAATTATAGACAAGCACTGAAATAGGAAACAGTCTGAGAAAAAGAGGTTGTTATAAATTATAGACAAGCACTGAAATTGGAAACAGTCTGAGAAAAAGAGGTTGTTACAAATTATAGACAAGCACTGAAATGGGAAACAGTCTGAGAAAAAGAGGTTGTTACAAATTATAGACAAGCACTGAAATGGGAAACAGTCTGAGAAAAAGAGGTTGTTATAAATTATAGACAAGCACTGAAATGGGAAACAGTCTGAGAAAAAGAGGTTGTTATAAATTATAGACAAGCACTGAAATGGGAAACAGTCTGAGAAAAAGAGGATGTCATAAATTATAGACAAGCACTGAAATGGGAAACAGTCTGAGAAAAAGAGGTTGTTACAAATTATAGACAAGCATTGAAATAGGAAACAGTCTGAGAAAAAGAGGTTGTTATAAATTATAGACAAGCACTGAAATGGGAAACAGTCTAAGAAAAAGAGGTTGTTACAAATTATAGACAAGCACTGAAATGGGAAACAGTCTGAGAAAAAGAGGTTGTTATAAATTATAGACAAGCACTGAAATGGGAAACAGTCTGAGAAAAAGAGGTTGTCCAATGGAAACAATAAGAAGAACATAATTACGAGCGGCTAAAAATGCTGGGCAGAAATCAAGAGAGTTGCATGAAACAGAGGGGAGTTGAGGAACTGAATTTGAGCACTGTGTGACCTCAAACAGCCCCCAAAAGGATGATGATGATGATTATAGACTGTAACATAGTTCTTCAGAAAAAATGAATGTACCTCAAGCAATGGCAAACTACTAAACATAAAATTTACCTAGAAAAGCCACAACAGCTGAAAAATGCTGGGGTTGGTTCTGCAACATCCTGTAAAGGATACACAACTAACTTAGCTATCGTAATGATAAGACAATACGATCAAGATATAGCTTATCACAGAGACAAGATTTATGCAAATATAGGACTGTACGATCAAGATTGAAAATACAATAAAGAGGGAGAGTGTACATAAAGATACAGTCTAACTTATTACTTCAAATGTGTTCACAAGTGAAAATGAAGTGCCACTATACAGGTCTAACACTGCCTACAGAATGACAATGCTGTAGCTGGTTTTAGTATCAGCACTAGACTTGATGATTCTCTTGGCTAATCTATACAGCCTGAAGGTGACACAGTTTATCACAAAAGCAGGACATGGCAATTAACAGAATGAACATGAAAAACAACACTGTTTTTCTACAAAATGTGAGCAACCGAAGAGTTCAGTTGAGTTAAAAACTGACACCACAGCACTCAGGGCATTCTCACAAGTGCTCCATGCCAATTTTTAGCAGTCAGAAAAAAGTTGCAACGCTGATCGTACCGGTTTTCATTCACCCAGAATTCAGATATGTCAAAGTAGGTTACTGGAACTGTATTAGTGCCAGGCAGAGAGGGCCTGTACTGGAGAGACTGGTTCATAACTTTGACATCACAACTGAAAAGACATGGTCAATTAATTCACAATTGTTTATCACCACTCATAAAGAATGGGCCTGTACTGGAGAGGCTGACTGATGACTATGTTACGTTATCACAATCAATTTCCTGGCACATTTAGTCTGTACTGGAGAGGCTGATTGATGACTATGTTACATTATCACAATCAATTTCCTGGCACATCTGGCCTGTTCTGACCTCTGATGCAGCAGTTATACCAAGGCACCTCTACTGGTTGATTCTATGGGAAGCTGGTTAAAATGGCTCCTAACTCTGCCTCTAAAGGCGGCATAAATGTGTTTCACCATGCTCAACCCATATATTAGGTAATAATGTTCAGTGTCAGAGGTTCAGCGTTATCCACTAACCTAGTGTGTTGGCGTCTTGCACATACGTTGGTGCATTTCACTTTGACATCAGCATCAAAGAAACAAGATAAATAAATCCAAAGTGTCGGACAGCACTCACAGAAGCAGAGAAAAGAAGGACAGACAAAAGGACATCTCATCTTAATCCTGTTGTGTTGATACATAAATAACATGGAGCTTTTCTTTTATCTACAACTTCAAGCATGTGGATGAAAGTGGAGGCAAACACTACATCTCTGATGTGGGTAGCAGAAAACAAAGTTAACAGAGGAATTATTGGGTCTGATTCTCAGTCGGCACTGCAGAAGGTTCAAAAGAGACTAATGTGGCATGAGTGGATACCAAGCATTAGTACCCCAACATTGCAGAGAATCATGAGGATGTACTGTCCAGGATATGCAGGAGTGCAAGGGAATGAAAGAGCGGATTTTCTAGCTACAAAATTGAAAGCTATGCGAACACTCGTACTGGACAAGGGAGATATTCTGAAGACCATATAAGAAAGAATGCTGGCAGAAGACATGAGATTAGATGAAATAACATGCGTAAGAATGAGTGAACGAGGAATTAGGAGTCAGTCCAGCAAGAAGTGATGTACAAGAGGAAGAGAACGAGGTGTGTAAAATCGGCGTGCTACAGGAACAGTGGGCATCGACACCTTAGGAGATTTGCTGTGGGAGACGGAGCACCTATGGGTATGCCTGGTGTGCTATATGTCAATTCTTAAATCAGTAATCAGTCCTCTGTTGCAACATGTATACAATCCTCTGGATATCATGGATTGAATCCAGTCCAGCGACTTGACTCTGTCATCATTTCCTCAATCCATCAGTTTCCTATTTTGGTGCCTGTTTGGTCATTCTTTGTCAGACAACACAAATACAGTGCTATATTAGAAAGTCAGATTTATAGCACAAAGGCATGATTTATATCACGGTGAAAGAAATTCAGTATGCAAGTAAGGCTTAAGCATGAAGACAGGACTATAATATGACATGAGCTCTTGATCGCTATCACATTCTGACCTGCATAATAAAAATATAAATGCACACCAACAAAAGCAGAATAGATGTACCATACTGGAACAAAATCACACTCTAGGCACATCCACAGGAGCTCATTCTCCCATAGTAGATAACAGTAGGATTGCTAATAACCTACCAATCCAGCAGGATAACAAGTTTACAACTTGTGTGTTTTGTCTGAGTGATTTTCACACTAGGACTAACACTTCACACTAGGACTAACACTTCACACTAGGACTAACACTTCACACTAGGACTAACACTTCACACTAGGACTAACACCTCACACTAGGACTAACACCTCACACAAGGACTAACACTTCACACTAGGACTTACACTTCACACTAGGACTAACACTTCACACTAGGACTAACACTTCACACTAGGACTAACACTTCACACTAGGACTTACACTTCACACTAGGACTAACACTTCACACTAGGACTAACACTTCACACTAGGACTAACACTTCACACTAGGACTAACACTTCACACTAGGACTAACACTTCACACTAGGACTAACACTTCACACTAGGACTAACACTTCACACTAGGACTAACAGAGCTGAGCAAACGTCAGTCATGCCATTTGTTTCCTTGTGCAACTAATTCTCCTCAGGGAAGTGCCATATTTTGGTTCAAACAAAAGGCTGCCACTAGTTTCTGGTTAACATACCAAACAAACAAAATTAACTTTAAAAAAAAAATACAAGAACTATGATTAATACAAAATCATACTCCTACTAAGGTATGAATTATTAGATCTTCTGCACACATACATATCATTACTATTCCATGCCATCTCCACCCTAAAGGTTGGCTATAGAGACTCTTCAATCTTCTTATTTTTCGGGTTCATCGGCTGTAAACTCTGTTTTACAAATTTTTCTTATCTGTATGCCGATTGTTGGTGTCTTGCCTCCAACACATATGCACTCTGACCTCAGAGAAAGCCCCCCATGGGTCTCATGCTAGTGTGGGAGGCAGTGTGTCTCATGCTTGTGTGGGAGGCAGTGGGTCTCATGCTAGTGTGGGGGGCAGTGGGTCTCGTGCTTGTGTGGGAGGCAGTGGGTCTCATGCTTGTGTGGGAGGCAGTGGGTCTCATGCTAGTGTGGGGGGCAGTGGGTCTCACGCTAGTGTGGGAGACAGTGGGTCTCATGCTTGTGTGGGAGGTAGAGGGTCTCATGCTTGTGTGGGAAGCAGTGGGTCTATTCTTATTTTTACAACAATGGGGCCACAGAACCCACATGGGGAGATTCTTCAATAATTGTGTCTAGTCAGAATAAACAAACCTGCAGGAGACTGAACTCAAACTACTGTCCATAAAGATTATACAAGAAGAATCAACTTCACTTTACTGGTTATTTCACATTTCTCAGTTTCTTTCCACAAAGCAGATGTTTTGCTTGCAATCAGCATCAGACACACAATTAAACTCTGCAATATATAAAAATAAAAATATAATATAAAAATATGGGCAACTATCTCTCCGGGGACCACGGAGCTGGGCCGCTGGTTTTGGAAACCTTTGCTTAGACAGTCAAGTTCAAGACAGTAGTGGTGGTCTCTGCAATATAGACGACAGTAACCTTGGGAGATCCATTATACTGAAGCCAGTCTGGGAACCTCTGCTTTGACTGTCAAGTGTAAGGCAGTAGTGGCACTCTCTGCCATATAGACGACAGTAACTCTGGGGGCTTCATTATACTGAAGCCAGTCTGGGAACCTCTGCTTTGACTGTCAAGTTCAAGGCACTAGTGGTAGTCTCTGCCATATAGACGACAGTAACCTTGATGCTACATTATACTGCAGCTGGTTTTTTTCTCAGATGTCTCCTCTCTACAGTTGGCCACACTAGTCCTCTTGTACAGTGCCACAATCCATCTGTCCACGTCTGCCTCCATGAATCAGTCTACAGTTGGCCACACTAGTCCTCTTGCACAGTGCCATAATCCATCTGTCCGCGTCTGTCTCCATGAGTCAGTCTACAGTTGGCCACACTAGTCCTCTTGCACAGTGCCACAATCCATCTGTCCACGTCTGCCTCCATGAGTCAGTCTGGTGCTGATTGCACCCAAGTGTTCTTCTCAACCCTGGTGTCTTTCAGGTCACATCTGTTTATGTCCTTACAGCAGCTTTTGCCCTCCTGGAGATTGTATCGCTGTTTCCAGATCACACTGACTGTCCTCAACATGGGAGACATTTCCCAAACAGTGCTGGCATCTGCTTCAGTGGCAACTCTGTTGACATTTCTGCTTTTCTGAGTACATATCCAAGGGGTAAAAGTCTGGCCATGGTATGAATGTGTCTCATACAGCACATGTGGAAGGTATTCACTCTTTTTTTTTTCTTGAGGAACATAGTGATTCCAGGGTTCATTGCCGCAAAGGAGTTTGCTTGGTTTACGAGCTCGTAGACTTTGACTGTGGTTCTATCCATTAGCTTTTTGTCCGATGCTTGAATTTGTACAGATCTGCAGAAGCCTTTCCTATTTGTCTGTTTAATTTGCTTGTTTTAACTCTGTAGCTCCAGCGGCTAACCCCGTGGAGCTCTCTGAAATATCTACACTCTAGAACTAAATAACAGAGTCTAGGCATTCAGAGCATGAGGCAAAATAGATTAACAACAACGGCTATCTTCCGAAAAACGTTCCAAAATTATCGAGGCCAAAAATATACCCTAACAGGGCCCTCAGTGGCATGTAAATTGCGGACTTCCGGCTAATTAAATTGCGTACTTCCGGCGACTACCGCCATTGCCGAGAGTATCTCCCACGCCGCTACGTGCGGCGTGGATTGGGGCTAAACTAGATGACTGTGACTCACGAGCAGCAGCTACCGCATCTCCTGCAGCTTCCTTCATTTCATTTGCTCGTGAGTCCCAGCCATCTAGTTTAGCCCCACTCCACGTCGTGCGTAGCGGCATGGGAGATACTCTCAGCGGTGTTGGAAGTCCGCAATTTTCATGTGACTAAGGCCCTGTTAGGGTATATTTTCGGCCTCGATAATTTGAGACCATTATTCTGAAGATAGCCACCACAATCACTGGAACCATCTTCTGCAGTGAAGATCCTAGTTAAGTGTTCTGTGTCATTTTCAGCTTCTCTCCTTTTCCAGCCTCTAACAGAAGATCTGTTCCATATATATATTCTCTTCATGTTGATGTGAACACAGAAGACATTCACAAGTGATCTCTACTGCAGCAAATCTGCTGCTTTTCTGCCACTGGTATCCTACGTGATTTTACATTCCTTTATTTCTCTTTCTACTGCCCATTCCCAGGTTCCATTAGGTTTCTTTCTCCTTTTGCCATCTGCCGTCTATCAGACAGTTGTCCTTGTCAAAGTGCTGCAAGCCATTCTGCAAATGTGTCCAAGCCATTTCCATTTTCCTCCTTTGTTAACATTCTCCAGTGATAAATATTTTTTTTCCTCCCAGGTATTCACTTAACTGTTTTTTTTTTTTTTTTAATGGTTTAAAAATATTTGCAGGAATTTTTCTTAGACATTTATTTTGAAAAGCTTTTAGTTTATGTTTAATTCCTGCTGTTACCTTCCAACACTCACTGTTGAGTAAGAGTATTTTGAAATACTGCTTCTGTTTAATATGATTCTTTTGTTTTCCAACTAAGTCCCTCTGACTTCCGTACAGTGTAGAGCCTGAGATCCACTGTGAGTTTACAATTGTGAAGTCAGTTACAAGCTGGGTGTTCTCTGACTTCCGTACAGTGTAGAGCCTGAGATCCATTGTGAGTTTACAATTGTGAAGTCAGTTACAAGCTGGATGTTCTCTGACTTCCGTACAGTGTACAGCCAGTGATCCACTGTGAGTTTACAATTGTGAAGTCAGTTACAAGCTGGGTGTTCTCTGACTTCCGTACAGTGTAGAGCCTGAGATCCATTGTGAGTTTACAATTGTGAAGTCAGTTACAAGTTGGGTGTTCTCTGACTTCCGTACAGTGTAGAGCCTGAGATCCACTGTGAGTTTACAATTGTGAAGTCAGTTACAAGCTGGGTGTTCTCTGACTTCCGTACAGTGTAGAGCCTGAGATCCACTGTGAGTTTACAATTGTGAAGTCAGTTACAAGCTGGGTGTTCTCTGACTTCCGTACAGTGTAGAGCCTGAGATCCACTGTGAGTTTACAATTGTGAAGTCAGTTACAAGCTGGGTGTTCTCTGACTTCCGTACAGTGTAGAGCCTGAGATCCACTGTGAGTTTACAATTGTGAAGTCAGTTACAAGCTGGGTGTTCTCTGACTTCCGTACAGTGTAGAGCCTGAGATCCACTGTGAGTTTACAATTGTGAAGTCAGTTACAAGCTGGGTGTTCTCTGACTTCCGTACAATGTAGAGCCTGAGATCCACTGTGAGTTTACAATTGTGAAGTCAGTTACAAGCTGGGTGTTCTCTGACTTCCGTACAGTGTAGAGCCTGAGATCCACTGTGAGTTTACAATTGTGAAGTCAGCTACAAGCTGGGTGTTCTCTGACCTCCGTACAGTGTAGAGCCTGAGATCCACCTAACACAATAGAACTGTCATTTCAAAATCCTTCTTAAATCAAACATTTCGATTTATGTGAAATCTATTCCAAATGCAATTTTTAGTCATGAAATCCTTCAAAAGCTGTGGCTCTTAACCTTCCTAATGCCACAACCCGTTAATACAGTTCCCTCATGTTGTGGCAACCCTTCAATACAGTTCCCTCATGTTGTGGAGACCCTTTAATACAGTTCCCTCATGTTGTGGCAACCCTTCAATACAGTTCCCTCATGTTGTGGCAACCCTTTAATACAGTTCCCTCATGTTGTGGTGACCCTTTAATACAGTTCCTCATGTTGTGATGACCCTTTAATACAGTTCCCTCATGTTGTGGTGACCCTTCAATACAGTTCCCTCATGTTGTGGTGACCCTTTAATACAGTTCCCTCATGTTGTGGCAACCCTTTAATACAGTTCCCTCATGTTGTACCCTTTAATACAGTTCCCTCATGTTGTGGCGACCCTTCAATACAGTTCCCTCATGTTACCTTTTACAGTTCCCTCATGTTGTGGCGACCCTTCAATTTTTTTCCCTCATGTTGTGGCAACCCTTTAATACAGTTCCCTCATGTTGTGGCAACCCTTCAATACAGTTCCCTCATGTTGTGGCAACCCTTTAATACAGTTCCCTCATGTTGTGGTGACCCTTTAATACAGTTCCTCATGTTGTGATGACCCTTTAATACAGTTCCCTCATGTTGTGGTGACCCTTCAATACAGTTCCCTCATGTTGTGGTGACCCTTTAATACAGTTCCCTCATGTTGTGGCAACCCTTTAATACAGTTCCCTCATGTTGTGGCAACCCTTTAATACAGTTCCCTCATGTTGTGGCAACCCTTTAATACAGTTCCCTCATGTTGTGGCAACCCTTTAATACAGTTCCCTCATGTTGTGGCGACCCTTCAATACAGTTCACTCATGTTGTGGAGACCCTTTAATACAGTTCCCTCATGTTGTGGCAACCCTTTAATACAGTTCCCTCATGTTGTGGCAACCCTTTAATACAGTTCCCTCATGTTGTGGCGACCCTTCAATACAGTTCACTCATGTTGTGGAGACCCTTTAATACAGTTCCCTCATGTTGTGGCAACCCTTTAATACAGTTCCCTCATGTTGTGGCAACCCTTTAATACAGTTCCCTCATGTTGTGGCGACCCTTCAATACAGTTCACTCATGTTATGGCAACCCTTCAATACAGTTCCCTCATGTTGTGGTGACCCTTCAATACAGTTCCCTCATGTTGTGGTGACCCTTTAATACAGTTCCCTCATGTTGTAGCGACCCTTTAATACAGTTCCCTCATGTTGTGGCGACCCTTTAATACCGTTCCTCATGTTGTGGCGACCCTTTAATACAGTTCCCTCATGTTGTAGCGACCATTTAATACAGTTCCCTCATGTCGAGGCGACCCTTTAATACAGTTCCCTCATGTTGTGGTGACCCTTTAATACTGTTCCCTCATGTTGTGGTGACCCTTTAATACAGTTCCCTCATGTTGTGGCGACCCTTTAATACAGTTCCCTCATGTTGTGGTGACCCTTCAATACAGTTCCCTCATGTTAGGGCGACCCTTTAATACAGTTCCCTCATGTTGTGGCGATCCTTTAATACAGTTCCCTCATGTTGTGGCGACCCTTTAATACCGTTCCTCATGTTGTGGCGACCCTTTAATACAGTTCCCTCATGTTGTGGCGACCCTTTAATACAGTTCCCTCATGTTGTGGTGACCCCTAAACAATTATCTTCCTTCATAACTTCAATGAATATGTGTTTTCCGATGGTCAGGTGACCCCTATGAAAGGGTAGTTTGACCCCCAAAAATGGTTACTACTGGCAGGTTGAGAACCACTGTTCGAAAGTCTACCCAAACGCAAAGTTCAGCCATGAAATCATTCAAAATCTTACCCAAATACATTTAGTTGTATAACATTCAAACCCCTACCCAAACGCAAAGTTCAGCCATGAAATCATTCAAAATCTTACCCAAATACATTTAGTTGTATAACATTCAAACTCCTACCCAAACGCAATGTTCAGCCATGAAATCATTCAAAATCTTACCCAAATACATTTAGTTGTATAATATTCAAACCCCTACCCAAACGCAAAGTTCAGCCATGAAATCATTCAAAATCTTACCCAACTACATTTAGTTGTATAACATTCAAACCCCTACCCAAACGCAAAGTTCAGCCATGAAATCATTCAAAATCTTACCCAAATACATTTAGTTGTATAACATTCAAACCCCTACCCAAACGCAAAGTTCAGCCATGAAATCATTCAAAATCTTACCCAAATACATTTAGTTGTATAACATTCAAACCCCTACCCAAACGCAAAGTTCAGCCATGAAATCATTCAAAATCTTACCCAAATACATTTAGTTGTATAACATTCAAACCCCTAGCCAAATGCAACATTTAAACATTTAGACAAGAAATCCCTCATAAACCATCCATATGCAGCATTTAAAAATGAAATCACCCATAAACTACCCAAATGCAACATTTAGTCATGAAATCACCCATAAACTACCCAAATGCAACATTTAGTCATGAAATCACTCATAAACTACCCAAATGCAACATTTAGTCATGAAATCACTCATAAACTACCCAAATGCAACATTCAGTCATGAAATCACCCATAAACTACCCAAATGCAACATTTAGTCATGATAATACTCATAAACTATTCAAATGTTACAGTCAGTTTATCATACTACAACCAGAGCAAAATGCTTTGTCTGTAACTCAACCAAACTAGTTCCAGGACCAGTTCATGACTTCAGAATAATCACATTTGTAATTACTGAATTGTACGCACATTACACATGCCTATCGAGCTCACAACATAACACTATTGTCTGGAAAGTCTGAAAGGTGTCAAGACACATAACATTACTAGTTCCATTAATAAAAGGAACTAATTATACTTGTCTTTAAAGATCATTAGTTCACTATTCATAGGAACTTTACCAGTAAAGTTATTTCCTTTCTTCAGGCTAATGTTGAAAAAGAACACGTTGCCAGAAATATATAAACTAACAAATATCAATAGTCACGTCTAGTAAAAGAATTACTTACTAAAAGGGTCCCTAGTTCCTTACAACAACAAACTAATTAAAAGGTCACTAGTTCCTTTAAATAAAAGAACCATTAATTATCACCACCAAACATCAACAAAGTCCTGAAATCAAAGAAATATCTTTTTTTTTAACCCACAATGCTGATCATTAGTCATCCCTTACAAAATAGTGATTGTTATTTCTACGTACAGATGATTCTCTTTAGCAGAAGAAAAGATAAAGAAAAAACAAGTGGTGAATAACACTAAGTACTCATGAACAAAATTTCCTGGTTCCCTCCGATTTATTATCAAGTTTAAAATACCCTTTAACACAAGAACTACAGTTATTTTTAATTAAACAGTTGTTTCTAATTTATTACAAAGAATTATGAGTGCCCGTCCCATTAACATAAGAACTAAATCATTAGTTCCCTATATGATACCAAAAACTGTTTACTCCATTTAACAAAAGAACTACTGCTATTCTGCAGCAAAGAACATTAGTTCCTTTTCAAGTATTATCAAAAATCATTAGTTCCCATTAACACAACTAGTGTCAATTTTATGCAAACATCATTAGTTCCTTCAAATTTATTACCAAAGATGTTTAGTTCCATTTAACGAAAGAACTTCTGAGTCTTATTATCAATGATCAGGCCTTTATAACTGTCAAATTCACAAAACAAGAGTGATCTTTCTTGGAGCCTTTCGACGGATGCAGCATCATCCCACACAAAATCTCTGAGGCAATCTTGAAATACAAATATTTTAGATACCTCAGGTTCAGACTCTAAAACTGTTCCCATGAGTAGAAGAGTTCAGAAAAGGAACTCTTTCTGTGGAGGAGGTAAAAAGTCAGTATTTTGTAAATAATTAAAGATATATTAAATAAAACAGAGAATAATATTAATTTTAATAAGCGACTAAGATGTTAGTGAAATTGTTTCAAAATGCAATTCCTGACATCTACGACAGTTTAATTCTTGCATTATGCAGTTTAGAAAACACCCTTCTCCTGGCTTTTACTTTTAATATTACTTGATGTGTGAATGAAATGATGTAAGAACGGAGGGAGACCTCGAAGGGCAGAATGTTATATGGCCTGCGTGCCCAATTCTTAACCCTTTAAAAATCAAGTTTGTTCGTTCGTTTGTTTCAGACAGTGGTATCAATGTCATCTGGGCCCCATTGTGAAGAAAACAAGACTAGACCCACCGCCTCCCTAAAAAAAAAAAGCATGAATAAGAGTCAACTAGCTAGAGGCTTCCTCCAAAGTCAGAGTGCATCTGCCTGAGAAGCAAGGAACCAACAGATTGCAATACAAATAAGTCAGATGGCTAAAATGGATGTGCAGGCAACATTCAGGTTGTGGAACAAGACTCAAGTGGTGGACGAACAACCTGATATTTCTGCTGGAGTTCACGGCTGGTGAATGCAAAGAAGAAGAAACAAAACTGACATCATGGAAGGGATAGGGGTCTCACCACGAGATTTACCCCTGTTAAAGGTGAAATACGTGAAACAGAAGGTTCTGGAATCTTATGACTACTAATGTGTATGACACAGACTATAGGAAGAAGCAATGATCAACTGTAGCCAACCTCCACTTTAATGATGGTAACAAAATGTGTAACACAAACACCTTCAAGGATAGGACACTGTAACAGACCAATAGTCAGTAGCTGATCAAATAATCAATTTGGTAAAATAAATCACAAGGAAGAAACTAATAGAGTGTGGGTTGAACTTGGTAGCATATTCTCTACAGGACATCACAAACCAACAGAGGCATTTGCTGGTTGTTTGTGATGGTACAGAAGATCAGTAGTTCACCACTGCATCTATGTGGTCTTCTTCTTCTTCTTCTTCTTCGCGTTCACCAGCTGTACACTCCGGCGGAAGATTCTGGTTGCTCGTCCACTACTGAACCGCAGTCCTGCTCCAGAACCTGAGTGTTGCGTGTGCATCAGTTTTACAACTCTCATTCTCTTGAATACAGACTGTTGGTTCCTTGCCTCTCCGGCAGATGCACTCCGACTTCAAAGGAAGCTCCCCAATTAGTCGACTCTTACAACATGCTTTTGGGGAGGCAGTGGATCTATTCTTGTTTTCCCCACAATGGGGCCGCGGAACCCACACGGGGAATCTATGTGGTCAAAATCAACACAAAATAGCGAGTAATACTGACTGTTCACACAAGAGACACATTCAATAATTCAGGAACTGATCTGAAACTAATCAGTGTGGGGTAATACTGACTGTTCACAGAAGAGACACATTCAATAATTCAGGAACTGATCTAAAACAAATCAGTGTGGGGTAAAACTGACTGTTCACAGAAGAGACACATTCAATAATTCAGTAACTGATCTGAAACAAATCAGTGTGGGGTAATACTGACTGTTCACAGAAGAGACACATTCAATAATTCAGGAACTGATCTGAAACTAATCAGTGTTGGGTAATACTGACTGTTCACAGAAGAGACAAATTCAATACCCCAGGAACTGATCTGAAACAAATCAGTGTGGGGTAATACTGACTGTTCACAGAAGTGACACATTCAATAATTCAGTAACTGATCTGAAACTAATCAGTGTGGGGTAATACTGACTGTTCACAGAAGAGACACATTCAATACCCCAGGAACTGATCTGAAAGAAATCAGTGTGGGGTAATACTGACTGTTCACAGAAGAGACACATTCAACAATTCAGGAACTGATTTGAAACAAATCAGTGTGGGGTAATACTGACTGTTCACAGAAGAGACACATTCAATAATTCAGGAACTGATCTGAAACAAATCAGTGTGGGGTAATACTGACTGTTCACAGAAGAGACACATTCAATAATTCAGGAACTGATCTGAAACAAATCAGTGTGGGGTAATACTGACTGTTCACAGAAGGACTGATCTGAAACAAATCAGTGTCAATACTGACAGGAACTGAGACACAAACAGGAAAATGAAACAAATCAGTGTGGGGTAATACTGACTGTTCACAGAAGAGACACATTCAATACCCCAGGAACTGATCTGAAACAAATCAGTGTGGGGTAATACTGACTGTTCACAGAAGAGACACATTCAATAATTCAGGAACTGATCTGAAACAAATCAGTGTGGGGTAATACTGACTGTTCACAGAAGAGACACATTCAATACCCCAGGAACTGATCTGAAACAAATCAGTGTGGGGTAATACTGACTGTTCACAGAAGAGACACATTCAATACCCCAGGAACTGATCTGAAACAAATCAGTGTGGGGTAATACTGACTGTTCACAGAAGAGACACATTCAATACCCCAGGAACTGATCTGAAACAAAACAGTGTGGGGTAATACTGACTGTTCACAGAAGAGACACATTCAATAATTCAGGAACTGATCTGAAACTAATCAGTGTGGGGTAATACTGACTGTTCACAGAAGAGACACATTCAATACCCCAGGAACTGATTTGAAACAAATCTCATCATGAACCAGCAGATCCTGTACAGAATGGCTCTCTCGTCGTGACATGCCTTAAAAATTCTTTCTCTGGCCAATTCTCCAGCCCAATGTGGTTTTCACTGCCAATACATCTTCTTTGTCTTGTATCCAGTTCTGCGAAGGTCTCCTTTTATAAAAAATGTGTTATGAGGGCAAGTAAGTCTAGTCCATTTTTTGGGGTCCTAAAATGAGACTCCAGAATCCATATGGGGAAACAGTTAAAAAACTAGGAATTCGCTGTTTAAAATTAATGGCTTCTGGGGGGAAAACTGTCACATTCAAAATGAAGGCTGGTTGCAGTGCCCTAGTGCTGTCACTGAGAATCTTACATGGTGAGATCTCCATCTCTTCCACAGCACGATTCTCATACCACAGTCTGACTGACAAGAGAATGAGGGTTTTATTAACATTAAACATCCACCATGAGAATCAAACCCTTTTTCATTAAGGACTGTGAAAGTTGTAACAAATTTACTAACCTAAAGCCACAGAGCTGAAAATAAATAGGTAACTATGAATTAGTTGGTGAAAGTACTTGAGGCAGCCAACAAAAATGTGTATAATGTAACTAATGTTGAGAAGATCCTGGACTGTCCTACCTGAACATGGTCTATAGTGCTGCAGTCTACACGCTGTCTCGGCATCAGAGGATGACACAACATTTACAGTATCTCTGTCTGCCCCCACCGACAGACGTGGGCGGACTCACTGGAGCGAAGTAGGCATGCACCAAAATATCTGGTAGGCGGCACTGCAAAAGTTGACCAAAATAATAATCATTATTACTGATATTTTTCAACATCAGTTTTATCATTAACATCATTGCTAGGGGCTCTGGATGAACACTGGTGAGTCTGCTTGCCTATCAGAAAAAATTATATATGTATATATAAAGTATAGTAGTAGAAGGCATTGTGCCAGGAGAGAGGGGCAGAGACCAACCAGCATAAAGATGGGCATAGGATATAAGTGACACCTTGGGTAGAAAAGTGAATGAGGCAGACAATCTGGTCAGAGACTGAATTACATTTAGGTGGGCTCTGATAAGAGTGATTTTCTGCACTCGACCTGCTACATGATGACAATGTGCTTACCTAATTTGCAGGACACACATATTAAACAGCAATTCAAGACAGAACTCAAAAACAGATTCAGCATTTTACCAGAAGAAACAGAAATGGTAATCAACAAATTTAATGAAGAACTCAAATTAGCAGGGGAGAAAATATTATGATATAGGCGGTCAAAGAAAAAGGAGTGGATTTCCAAATCAACGTGGGAGAAAATAGCATAACAGAAAGATATTAAAAGACAAATGTTAAATGCAAAATCAGCCAGATTGAAAGGAACATTTTCTAAAGAATATGCACTAAAGAACAATGAGGTTAAAGCAGGAGCAAAAGCAGATAAACTTTTGTATATTGGAGAACTAGTAACAGAAGCAGAGGAAGCAGCAAATAAGCAGGACATCAAAACATTGTACAACATAACTAAGAAACTGAAAGGAAATGTGGTATCGCACGGAAATTTGCCTTTATAAACAAAGAGAGGGAAAATGATTACAGCGGAGAAAGAAAAATTAGAAAGGTGGAAAGAACATTTCCAGGAATTACTAAACTGTTCAGACCCACATGTACTTGCTGATATACCTGGGGCACAGGAAGACCTACAGATAAGCCTAGAGCCTTTTTCAGAGTCTGAGGTTAGGGAGGAGATAAAGCTCAAAAGGTTAACAGAGAACCTGGGTGTGATGGAATCTGCCCAGAAATGCTGAAAGTGGAAGAAACTGAAACGCCAAAACTATTGTGTAAGATTGTTCAAGAAATCTAGAACAAAGAAGAAATCCCACAGGAGTTGAACAAGGACACTATTATTAAATAACCAAAAAAGAGATTTAGGAAACTCTAACAACTGGAGAGGTATCACATTGCTATTAGTAACTAGTAAAATCTTTAGCCGGATAATTCTTAAAAGAATTACTCTAGCACTTGATTAGGGCAAGAGCAAGCAGGATTCAGAAAGGGGAAATCATGTATTGATCACATCTTCACACTGCGTCAAAAAAGTGAACAAAGTAACGAATGGAATAGTGCAGTTTATATGACCATTGTGGATTTTGACAAAGCCTGTGATAGCCTGCATAGGGAATCACTGTGGAAGATTTTGCGTCACTGTGGTGTACCACAGAAAATGTTGCGTCACTATGGTGTACCACAGAAAATAGTACATTGGATCAAAGCTATTTACTTAGAGTTTCAATGCAAGGTAGTTTGTGATAATCATACGACAGAAAGTCTCTTTGTCAACGCAGGAGTCAGACAGGGATGCATTCTATCGCCCTTTTGGTTCAATGTGGCCATTGACTGGCTGATGAAGGAAGTTACACGAGATTTAAACAAAGAGGCATCAGGTGATCAATCACCTCTGTTTTAGAGGAAGTGAACAATGCAGATGACATCAGCCTTATATCAAGCCGTTATGTGGATGCTCAGGAAAAGATTGAAAGACTTTCAACAACAGCCCTTAAGATAGCACTCAAAATAAACACCAGTAAAACTAAAGTAATGAAAAATAAATAACAAAAACAGAAAATCCAATTATCTTAAATGATGAAGCAATAGAGGAAGTTGAAGAATTTATAAGTTACTCCAGATGGAGATTCTGAAAAGGATGTGATATCAAGAATAAGCAAAGCAAATCAAGCATTTGCCATGCTAAACAATATTTGGAAGTCAAAGGGATTTAGTGTGAAGATAAGTGACAGGGATCTCTGTGGTAGACTATCTGGTGGTAGTCTTGACACATGACTGAACCATTCAAGTCAGCTGTGCTGTGGTAAGTAATGTCCTGGTTACATTCTCACATGTTTCACCGAGATATGAAGTTTTTAGGACTTGTCTTGCATTTCCCACTGATTTCAGAGCTTGGAGACAGGAAGAAGAGTTCTGTAAGAGCTGGATAAGATGGAAATGGACAGAAAGGTGTGTTGCTGTCAGGGGATAAGAAGCAACAACAAAAAAACATATATAGATATAGATTACAGTACAGAAATTGGCCTTTAAATCTTTTTATTTATGTGTTTTGTGCCAGTTGAAACCAGACTATACATAAATAAGAAACAAATAAAACTAGCAGAGCCCGACAGTAATCCCCTACCCGTAGTCGTCGAATCCCAGCTCGGGTTATCAGCTGACAGTCATAGATTTCAATTCTCTGGAGAGACTGGCAGCCCATGAGGTGCTCTAGTGCTGCGTCTGTGATGAGTGGGCAGTTGTCCAGCTCTAGGATCTGCAGGTGTTCCATGGCACAAGGACTGGAGCCAATCTGGCGGATTCCTTCATCTGTGATCAGCTCACAGTGAGACAAAGACTGGCAACATAAAGACAGGTAGAAAACAGTAAGTATAAAATGGGCAATGGAACTACTACTTGTTATAGTCCATGTCATGCGGTTACTGGTAGTCATGTCTACCCACAACCTTCTGTCTCATGTACTTTTAATCAGTTCTGATATGCAATGACTCTTCTTGGGCTCAACTCATGCATCTTGCTCAGGCACAAAGATATATACTTTAACACAGTAAGCTTGAACATAAACAAACGTCAAGAACACTGCACAGCTGATAAATATTGTTATTCCAGTGACGTTCCTCTCGGTCAGTAAGCCAGAAGTTTGAAGTCTAGGGTGACAGCAACACATGTAGCTTGTTTGCCTTGAGTTAGTATCGCTTACTTGAGCTGTTCACAGGTACACTATAATTAGTAATCAATGCCATCCATAATAATTCTCGCTCATAATGTATGTCTAGAAGTTGTCCTCATTTCTAAACAATGAGAAAATGACTCATTACAGACAGATAGTCCTCCATGCCATGATGTCAAACTCCAGTATCTTCGCTCTCAGTCTTCCTCTGCCTCTCTCCACCTCCAACTTTCCCACCATCATGATGTACTCCAGTTTTCTCCTGCTCACGACATGATCAAAGAATGTAGATTGACTAAAACATTTATGTTCCTGTGAGCAGTCATTTTCTTAGAGGAAGCAAAGAACAGCCAACATAAATTGACTAGGGCAGAGATGGTCTCGGAGTTAGCTACCTTATCTTACATCAAAAGTTAACCAAACAGGAACAAGCTGAGTAAGGTAAAACCAATTATTCAGCCAAGGTGAAGAAAGATCTGTCTCACAGAAGAACTATGCAAAATATAGAGAAAGTTAGTGATAATTCTTGTTTAGTTAAAGTCAGCTGCGTAACCTTTACAGGACGTCACAGAACCGACACCAGCATTTATTTTGGCTGTTTGTGATTTTTTTTGGCTGTTGTGGTTTTTGTCAATAGAACACAGACATCAAATGAACATCGCTTTCATAGATCAAGAAAAAGCTTTCGATAGATTAAACAGAAATTTATTATGGAAAGTTCTTGAAAACTATGGTATAAATGGAACAATTTTAGATTGTGTTAGGGCTATTTATAGACAAAGTGAAAGCGCCATTAGAACAAGAGCTGGCATCACAGACTGGTTCCCAGTAACATCAGGAGTAAGACAAGGTTGTGTATTATCACCTTTACTTTTCATAATATTTATGGACAATATTAATAAAATAGACATAACACCAACAGATGTCGATAAACAGGAGGACTTCAATGAGCTGCTCTTTGCCGACGATCATTGCATTTTTCACAGTGATAGTAAACAGCTGCAAGACCACATAAACCTACTACACGACAGTTTCCTCAAGCATCATATGAAGATCAATACTGAAAAGACAGAAGTCATGAGCATAAGTAGAGAGCAACAGACCATCGACATAAAGATTCTAGATCACAGCCTAAAACAAGTGCAAGAATTTAAATACTTGGGAAGTATCTTTTACATTCAATTGGTAAAATAGACAGAGAGATCGAAGCAAGAATCCAACAAGCCAACAATGTCGCATACCAGCTTGCCCCAATTTTAAAACACCCTGCTGTCCCAGCTGAGATAAAAAGACAAATTATAAATACAATCTTTATACCGACATTAGGTTATCAATGTCAGACTTGGACATTAACAAAAGAACACGAGAGAAGACTAACCACCTGTGAAATGAGATGTTTGAGAATGGCTGCGAATAAAACCAGAAGAGATCGAGTGAGAAACGATGTGATTACAAGAACTATTGGAACCATACCCATCGTTAAATTTATTGAGGAGCAAAGAATGAAATGGTTTGGTCACCTAGTGAGAATGGAACCAACGATGCCAGCATCAAGAGCATACAACATGAAAATCGAAACACCAAGAGGCAGGGGAAGACCAAGAAGAAGATGGATTGAAGGAGTCACGGACAACTTAAGACATCATAACATCACGGCATATGAAGCGACTGAGCGCGCCCTGGCTCGGTTGCCGATCATCTGATAGACTGCGACGCCTAGCGGCACAAGCAGATTTTGACAAAAGAAGAAGAAGGTTTTTGTCTACGTTCAGTAGTTTGCCAATGCCATCTGAATGGTCAGCTCTTGGTACCACTGTCAAAACCAACGCAAGACAAGCCATCCGCAGCTGGGATTGAGCTCGGTAACCCGGCATTACGAAGTGCGTTTGCAATGCCTAAACCACAGACATCGACTCTTGTTTAGTAGACAGATGAAACAAGTAATAACCAGACTAAACTTCAGGGCAAGACAAACACCAGTGCAGGCCAAACTTTAATGTGTCACTGAGTGAATTACAAAAGACAGTAAAGTTCATAGCAGAGACAACACTGCAGATACTAATAATCTATTTCAAGCAAAGGAAAAAAGAAGTAGTAATTTAATAAACCACATCACCTAGTGAATGCCTTTTGGCAGAAAATACGCTCCGAGTGTTTAGAACATAAAAACTAACAAAAATGTAAGAGACAAAATGAACACATTGGCAGGACAAAAGGAGCCTCTTTTGGCAGCGGCGAAACATCACTAGCTAGTTTGGTTCCGTCATGTGATAAGGTAAGATTAGACTGCAAAGACTACTTCAAGGAACACTGGAGGAAGAGGAGGAGGAGGAGAGGGGCGGGGCAAAGAAGAAACAGGAATGAAAAGAAATGGACAAGACTGTAATGGGGGATATTTTCGACCCAGTTTAGGATGGTTGGGGGGAAGGCCCAAAGCTGACCGAAAACACCGAGATAGTCCAGATACTTGGATTAAACGAGAATCTGGAGATAGGTGACTAACCACTAGTTATCACGGGGACCACGGTGATGCGACCCAAGGTCGCCACGGGAAAAGTAAAGGACCACCACGTGTTGTCACGTGAAAAGAACCCGTGGTATAAGTCAGACTTGACTCTGGTCAAGTTTAGTTTGTGTCGACCTGTTGGAGCGAGAGGACGAGTGTCTGAATGTGCGAATGTCTACGTGAGTGCCTGAGGAGAAAGGAGACCTGCCGACGAAATGTTAAGCTGAGATCGACCATGCCAGCGTGTGAGATGTCCAAACGTCAGTGTTGAATCCATGGGACCCATCGTTGCTTGAATGCCTGCAGAAGACTGTTCGTTAAAAGGCTGCGTGAGTTTGTGTACGAAAGCGGTTCAATTAGACATCGACTGGACGATTCTGTTTGTCGTAAGTTGTAATACGTCAATAAAGTAATGTCTCGTAAGCTCACATCGGTGTTGGCTTGTGCCAGGTGTGTAACGTGAAGTGTGTGATAATATCATCCACCACACACGCATGAACACCGCCTAGACAGCGAGAACCACATACAAACCCATTCATTACAAAGACTAAATTATTATTAAATGCTTATTCAATAAGCAGAAGCCCCAGTGTGGGTTCCGGGGCCCTATTGTAGGGAAAACAAGAATAGACCCACTGCCTCCCCAAAAGCATGTCGTAAGAGTCGACTAACTGGGGAGCTTCCTTTGAAGTTGGAGTGCATCTGCCGGAGAGGCAAGGAACCAGCAGTCTGCATTCAACTGAATCAGATCTGTAAAACTGATGCACACGCAACACTCAGGTTCTGGAGCAGGACTGCAGTCCAGAAGTGGACAAACAACCAGAACTTTACGCCAGAGTGTACAGCTGGTGAACGCGAAGAAGAAGAAGAAGAAGCAGAAGAAGATAAAGGTGGTAGGTTTTGTGTGCTAGGGCTTGCATGACCCTAGCTGGTCAAAGGTTATACTACGTTATGTTCCTAGCACCCAATTTTCAACATATCATGTTTTCATGGAAGTGGGCACTTTTTCATTATTGTTTTATATGTGTCTTTCATGGAAGTGGGCACCTTCTTATTATTGTTTCATATGTGTCTTTCATGTTAAACTCAATAGGACTGACTCTGTTGTATCAGGGGTCATCCCATATGACTCTCCACAGTATAGTTAACTGCCTACTGAGAGTGACACACAAAGCACAAACTCCACAGCTTCAGCAACAATACCCAGGGATCTACATAAAAATTGCACTCCTGAGCGACACAGCCAGTGCATGTCATGTAAGAGAACATAAACTGATTATGTCAATGACAACCAGTAAAACATACACATGACACAAACTATGACAGAAGCACTTACAAGAGCACTCATCTCATGACAGTACATTGCGATGTGACCTAGAGTAGCGTCTGTAATCTAGACATTTAAAATAATAACATGGGTTAATTATCAACTGAATTTTTTACTCATACACATGCACACACACACCCACCTGTGTGTGTGTGCTCACACACACGTGCGCGTGCCCACACAAGCACGCAGGCATGCATGCATGCACACACACACACACGTGCACACACCCACCTGCTTGCGCATACCAACACACGCACGCGTGCCCACACAGGCACGCACCCATGCATGCACACACACAAACACACAAAACAAACAACCACAACTATGGTATGAGACCAACAAACATTCATTGCATCTGTTTTTCTGCTTGCTGTCTTGGAATTCACACAGCAAAAGAGATTGACTGATTGAATGATTGATGGACTGACTGACTGATTCACTGACTGAGTGATTGATTGATCAATTTGATTTATTGATTGACTGACTGATTCATTGATTAACTCACTGACTGATTGATTCATAGACTGATTGACCGACTGATGGACTGACTGATTTGTTGATTTACTTGATTTATTGACTAAGTGATTTGATTCATTGATTGGTTGGCTCATTGATTCATTGACTAAATAATTTATTAATTGATCAGTGTGTCCCCTACCTTGAGGTTGACAATACCATTCTGAGATTGAAAATCTCACTCTGGAGGGCAGACCTATAAGACCCAGATACCTGGTTGAACCTATAAGACCCAGATACCTGGTTGAACCTATAAGACCCAGATACCTGGTTGAACCTATAAGACCCAGATACCTGGTTGAACCTATAAGACCCAGATACCTGGATCAATCTCTAAAGAAGTTAGGGCCCCTAAAATGGCTGCACCTGCAGTCTCGTACGAGTATGGATGACGAGCAACAGAGATGAAAAGAGAGTTACAAACACATGTAGAAGACATTTACATGAGACAAGACAGAGACACACTAACATCCGCAGACACAAGTCAAGACAGAGACACAATAACACCAGCATACACAAAATAAGACAGACATAAAAACACCAGCATTCACAAGACAAGACATAGACGCAATAACACCAGCTTACACAAGACAAGACAGAGACACACTAACACCAGCATACACAAAATAAGACAGAGACACAAAACCACAGGCATCAACTGGCCTACCTGTATACAATCCTCCAAATCCATTTTCTCCAGGTTGTGACAACTCTATCAGAGAAAATACCACACTCATAATGCATCACAATGAATGCTCAACAGTGATTAAAAGAACAACAAACAATAATTATTTCATTTAGCATATGTCCTGTCTGTGAGTACAATGTTATGTATGTCCTGTCTGTGAGTAAAATGTTACATATGTCCTGTCTGTGAGTACAATGTTACAAATGTCCTGTCTGAGCACAATGTTACGTATGTCCTGTCTGTGAGTACAATGTTACGTATGTCCTGTCTGTGAGTACAATGTTATGTATGTCCTGTCTGTGAGTACAATGTTACGTATGTCCTGTCTGTGAGTACAATGTTACGCTCGTATCTTCAAAGACCAACTCGGTGGTCAAATCTAAGCCAGTCACCTTTACTTCCAAAGATATTTTCTGGTACCTTAACTCTTTCAGTCCCAAGGAACACATCATACCTTCATAGGGTCCTACACAGAAGCCCAATGAACGCAAGATGCGTTGATTTTACCTTTCTCTTGACTATCCCTTGGGCCTCTGATGCTAAGCCCTCTGGGGCTCAAAAGAGTTTAGCTGTGTCAAACAGAAAGCCAAGGCTAATTTTAAAATTCCCTCAATGAGGATTGAAACGTATAACCACCAGACCAATAGGAAGCTGTCATGCCACTGCTTTACTGCAGCTGCCAGGTGTTTGGTATAAAAAGCAAAAGTAAACTACCCTTTTCCACTCCTTCAGGTAGTAGGTATATTCGGCTAGACCTATATTTTATAGACCAAGGCACTTGGTCGGTGATGTGTTCAGCATCACTTAGACCGCCTTTACTTATCATGACTGTACCTGGTACCCACTCAAGGCTGGGTCAACCTGGCAGCCAAGGGAGCCCTGTCGGAACCCAAACCCACAACCTTCTGATCCGCAGGTGAGTGTTTAGCCGCTAGAACACAGCAGCTCCCTAGCTGTTTGGTACAGTTAACAGTAATTGAATAAGTGGCATCAGAGGAACAAAGGTGCTCCATCTGCACAAACGGATGTCACAAAGTTTAGATGCTGCCTGTTGCAGCTACACACTCTTTCTGTTTCTTCCCCTCCACACTGATAGCTGAATGTCTGATGACCTGAGATTAAATAACCTCTATTCAGATGGCAAGCCAAGAGGGCTAATCCTAGAAACCCTGTTCAACCTTTAAAGAAATTATACTTTGGACACCTGTCTGTGAGTACAATGTTACACAAGACAAGACAGAGACACACTAACACCAGCATACACAAGACAAGACAGAGTTTGTCTGTGAGTACAATGTTACGCTCGTATCTTCAAAGACCAACTCGGTGGTCAAATCTAAGCCAGTCACCTTTACTTCCAAAGATATTTTCTGGTACCTTAACTCTTTCAGTCCCAAGTTTCAGTTCACCTGTAACAGTTACACAAGACAAGCATAACTAGCAGTCCTGTGCAGGTAACAAGTCTACATTAATATAAATAAGCATCACACCAGTTACAAACACTTCATTTTTGTCTTATAAATTTCTCGTTGTCATCATCATCATCAATCTTACTAGGTGAACAGAAGAAACTGACAGCTTCAAATTAGCACAATCACAAACGACATGTGTAGCTCTGGCTAGAAAGTCAATAATGAAATAAACCATCCTTGAATACCAAAGTAATCTTTCTCCACAGTAATTCTGGACAAAGAAGAGATTGATTGCACAACTGCTCGGCATATACTGGTGTATCTTATCAGATGCTTACGACGGAAGTGAGAAAACAAGAATCCTTAAACAGGTTAGGCACTGTTTTTTTTTTTTTAGTTGCCTACCCTTTACAGGACGTTGCAGAACCAACTCTAGAATATTTTTTCTTTTGTGGTTTTCCTAGGCAAATTTATGTTCAGTTTTTTTTTCCATTGATATCTGAATGATCAACTCTCAATAACACTGTTGAAACCAATGCAAGACGATCTGTTGCCAAATCGGCTGCAGCTGGAATCGAACCCAGCATCCAGCATTACAAAGTGTGTTCGCAACACCTAAGCCACAGAGCTGACAGAATTGGTTTAAAGCCTTAAAAATATCTCTGTTGCCCATCATCAGGAGCGCCTGGCCGAATGTTTGCAAAGTCTGGCTCTCATGTGAGAGACCCAGGTTCAACCCCGGGTAAAAAGATTGAGTTTTTCTGTCGGGGGCAAGATTAAACATCCTAACCTGCACAGTTCGTTGCAACAGCACTAGCCCTGCTGCCCAAAATCCTCAAGCTCATGAACCCCTGTCTACACCACACACAAAAAGTGGTAAAACAGACATTAGTGACAGCTTTTTTATTCTCTGTGTGTGTGTGTGCTTGCGTGCTTGCACGTGTGTGTGTGACAGTCAATCATCCAAGATACTTGCTACATAATGGTTTAAAATCAAAAGAACTGCTTCACTGCACTGTTTAATCCCATTTGGCTCAGTCTCTCTCAACAGAGGACTAGCTGCTCCCTGACTGAGTTGCAGAAAGCACAAACTCTATGGATGCAGCAACTATCCCCAGGGATCTCCTTACAAATTATACTCATGAACCAATGCTTACTATACAATGAATTACAAACACACCATCAGGGTTGTGACCTAATGACTCACTCTTGTCAAGGCTTGGAAACCACTGTCTGTGAGCAGATTGCAGCCTGACACTTCTAGTGTTCTGTGGAAAGCAAGGTCCAATTTAATGCTTATGTCAAATAAATGTCAACAGTTTTAATATATATATATAGGCTAAGATCTAGTCAATAAACTTTTTTTCCTCAGGACATATATTTGTTCTAGTTCCATCTCTACTCTATTTGTTCTAGAAAATGTAAGGTTTGTCAGGTTTAATAACTCATCTCTCTCAACAATAAAGGCAAAATAGTTGAGTGCTGCCAACACTGAAGGTAAAAATAACTAATATCTGTCAATACTAAAGGTAAAATAACTCTCTATCAACAATGAAGGTAAAATAATTAATCTCTGTCAAAACTAAGTAAAATACATAATCTCTGTCAACAATGAAGGTAAAATTATTCATCTCTGTCAACTCTAGAGATAGAATAACTCATTTCTGCCAGCAGTGAAAGTAAAATAAATAATTTCTGTCAACATTGGAGGTAAAATAACTTGTTGCTGCCAGCAATGAAGGTAAAGCAAGTAATCTCTGTCAACACTGGAGGTAAAATAACTTGTCACTGCCAGCAATGAAAGTAAAACAAGTCATCTCTGCCAGCAATGAAGGTAAAACAAGTCATCTCTGTCAACACTGGAGGTAAAATAACTTGTCGCTGCCAGCAATGAAGGTAAAACAAGTCATCTCTGCCAGCAATGAAGGTAAAACAAGTCATCTCTGTCAACACAGGAGGTAAAATAACTTGTCGCTGTCAGCTGTGAAGGCAAAATAAGCCATCTTTATCAACACTGGAGGTATAATAACTCATCCCTCCCAGCACTAAAAGCCAAATGATAATTCTCACTATAAAGGTTTTTAAAAAAAAAAGATGATGCTGCTGATGATGCAAGGAAAGGAAGTTCTATGACACTATAGTTTTTAAAAAAAAAACTAAGGCCTTTATACATAACTGTTACCCAATATATAGCACTTTACATGCTATATACAGACAGCATATCTGGCAAGTTGTGTATTCTGATCAGGCCTACCTGAGTTCAGGACATCCTTGTCCCAGTGCTACAAGACTGGCATCTGTAAGGTGGACACACATGGACGCACACAGCAAGGTTAGACCCGGGCACTTGAGACCTATTGTAGCAATCGCTTCATCTGTGATACTCTGAAGGACAAAGATAACAATGACATGGATATAACTCTTTCTGATAACAAACAGATGAGGTTTTACAGACAAATGGTGAGCATACACTGGACAGATAAAGATGAAGATGTCTTGACAGAAAATGACTTAAGAGAAGAGAACTGACTGCCCAAATCAGAAGGAGACAATTTACATTCTTTAGTCATGTGATGAGAAGGAGAAAACTAGAGTACATTGTGACAGTGGAAAAGTCTGTGGGGAAAAGAGGCAGAGACTAAGAGAAAAGATACAGGACAGTTTGACATCATGGCATGGAAGATCCTTTGTATGAGGACTGATTAAAGAGAGAGAAGACAGTAGGCTGTGGATAGCCATGACTACCAACATTGCACAGCATGAACTACAAGGACTGATTAAAGAGAGAGAAGGCAGAAGACTGTAGATAGCCATAACTACCAACACCGCACAGCATGAACTATAAGAAGAAGAATTGAAAACGTTGCAACTATGAGTCATGTTTCACAAACCTCAGTGTACCTAGGTTTGATTTATATGGTGAACGATTAGGAAAAATAGTTTTCATGGCTTTCAGACAGTGATATGAGAGCACAACATGGAAGAGTTTGGGGATTCATGGACAGTCATATGAGAGCACAACATGGAAGAGTTTGGGGATTCATGGACAGTCATATGAGAGCACAACATGGAAGAGTTTGGGGATTCATGGACAATCATATGAGAGCACAACATGGAAGCATTTGGGGATTCATGGACAGTGAAATGAGAGTACAACATGGAAGAGTTTGGGGCTTCATGGACAGTCATATGAGAGCACAACATGGAAGAGTTTGGGGATTCATGAACAGTGATACAAGAGCACAACACGGAAGAGTTAGGGGATTCATGGACAGTAATTTGAGAGCACAACATGGAAGAGTTTGGGGATTCATGGACAGTGAGATGCGAGCACAACATGGAAGAGTTTGGGGATTCATGGACAGTCATATGAGAGCACAACATGGAAGAGTTTGGGGATTCATGGACAATCATATGAGAGCACAACATGGAAGCATTTTAGGATTCATGGACAGTGATATGAGAGTACAACATGGAAGAGTTTGGGGATTCATGGACAGTGATACAAGAGCACAACACGGAAGAGTTTGGGGATTCATGGACAGTAATTTGAGAGCACAACATGGAAGAGTTTGGGGATTCATGGACAGTGAGATGCGAGCACAACATGGAAGAGTTTGGGGATCCATGGACAGTGATATGAGAGCACAACATGAAAGAGTTTGGGGATTCATGGACAGTGATATGAGAGCACAGCATGGAAGAGTTTGGGGATCCATGGACAGTGATATGAGAGCACAACATGGAAGCGTTTGGGGATCCATGGACAGTGATATGAGAGCATAACATGGAAGAGTTTGGGGATCCATGGACAGTGATATGAGAGCACAACATGGAAGAGTTTGGGAATCCATGGACAGTGATATGAGAGCATAACATGGAAGAGTTGGGGATTCATGGACAGTGATATGAGAGCACAAAATGGAAGAGTTTTGGGATCCATGGACAGTGATATGAGAGCACAACATGGAAGAGTTTGGGGATTCATGGACAGTGATATGAGAGCACAACATGAAAGAGTTTGGGGATCCATGGACAGTGATATGAGAGCACAACATGGAAGAGTTTGGGGATCCATGGACAGTGATATGAGAGCATAACATGGAAGAGTTTGGGGATTCATGGACAGTGATATGAGAGCACAAAATGGAAGAGTTTTGGGATCCATGGACAGTGATATGAGAGCACAACATGGAAGAGTTTGGGGATCCATGGACAGTGATATGAGAGCACAACATGGAAGAGTTTGGGGATCCATGGACAGTGATATGAGAGCACAACATGGAAGAGTTTGGGGATCCATGGACAGTGATATGAGAGCACAACATGGAAGAGTTTGGGGATTCATGGACAGTCATATGAGAGCACAACATGGAAGAGTTTGGGGATTCATGGACAGTGATATGAGAGCACAACATGGAAGAGTTTGGGGATTCATGGACAGTAATATGAGAGCACAAAATGGAAGAGTTTTGGGATCCATGGACAGTGATATGAGAGCACAACATGGAAGAGTTTGGGGATTCATGGACAGTGATATGAGAGCACAACATGGAAGAGTTTGGGGATTCATGGACAGTGATATGAGAGCACAACATGAAAGAGTTTGGGGATTCATAGACAGTGATATGAGAGCACAGCATGGACGAGTTTGGTGATCCATCAGTAAATATTCCTTAGACAAAAGCGGATGCATATGTCCAATGCAACTAAACTTTACTGTGGTGGCAACATAAAATGTTTATTGCTGAGACGGCACAAAATGTTCATTGTGAAAATTGTTATTGTGGAAATGGCACAATATGTTTATTGTGAAGATCGCAAAAAAATGTTTACTGTTGACACAGCACAAAATGTTTTCTATAGAGGCAATACAAAATGTTTACTGTTGAGAAGGCACAAAATTTTTACTGTTGAGTTGAGACGGCACAAAATGTTTGTAGAGATAGCAAAAAATTATATCTGTGGAGACGACACAACATGTTTTTTGTGGAGGCTGCACCAAATGTTTACTGTGGAGACGGCACAAAATGTGTATAAGAAACTGCAACAGGCACATTTATCAAAATGCCTTTTTTTACCCAAACAAAATTTTCATGTGGGCTCCAGAACTCCATTTTGTGGAGGAAAATAACAAACTCATTGCCATCCCCCTCCCTCCCCCTTTCCAACAAGCAGGTCATAAAAGTAGACTAACCCGGGGTGTTTCATTGGAAGTTGGAGTGCATTTGCCTGAAAGCTGAGGAACCACAGTCTGCTTACTAATAAACCAGATCTTTAAAACTTTTGTGCACCCAAAACTCACGTTCTGGAACAAGTCTCAAGTCCAGAAGTGGCCAAACTCATAGAGCTTTCTGCCAGTTTACAGCCGGTGAAAGCGACCAAGAACAAGAAGAACCAACAGGGTTCATAGCCAAATTTACCAATCAATTTCAAGGCTTTTCAAGGTCTTTTTCAAGGTCTTCTTAGTTTTTTTCAAGGTTGTCTCGGTGTAATACTAATACAAGATTTTTGCCTTGTTCAAGGGTGTACTGAGCACACAAGGTACTTCATTTGTGCCACATGTGTTGGTATACCAGCACAGATATCATCATCATGTAGCATTTCCTTTGTCCTGACAAAAAAAAACTCGGTCTCTCACCAGCTCTCCCGCCTCATGTACTTTTTTATACTCAAGGAGTCACTTATATCCTGTGTCCATCTTCGTGTTGGTCGGCCCCTGAGCTTGATATAGTGTTTGAAATTTTTTTTTAGGGCTTGGTGGTAGAGGGCAGCAAACTGAAGTCCTGTCTGTTCTGGACCTGGTACCTGAGAGGGTTAGGGGAGAGAGAGAGAGTCATGAAGAGAGAGGAAGACACATGCTGAGGTAGGCTGGGAGAGACAGTGTAAAGATGGACAGATGAAGGTAGAGAAAAGAAGGAAAAGAAGTCTGGGGAAGGAGGAAAAAATGAGAGGGAGGGATGGAAACATGATGAGGAAAAGTGGGGAAGGGACAGCGAAAGACAGAGAGGGAGACAAATACAGAAAGAGGGAATGCAGATACAGAGATGGGCAGATGAAAAGAGAAGGAAAAAGGGAACGAAACAGAGATATGGAAGGAGGAAAATATGACAAAGAGTTGAAAGAAGGGAGACAGAGGGAGAGAGAACGGACAGGGTGAGAAGCAGATGCAAGCAGAGAGAGATGTAGACATAAAGGAGAGAGAGATAAAGGGACAGCACAGAGAGGCAAGCAGACAGAGGGAGAGAGAACCAAAGAAAGAGAAAAAAGGCAGAGCAGGAGAATGGGAGGGAGGTATACAAAGAGGAAGTGATGAAGGGAGGCAGACAGACATAAAGCAAGAGAGAGAGAGAAAGGTGGGTAAGGAAGGCAGTGACAAACACAGATTAAGAGAGGGGGGAAGGAAGGGAGACAAGATACCTCAAAGAAAAAAAACAACACCCACCCCCCCCCCCCCCCCCCCCACACACACACAATTTCAAGTGTAGTGGACACAACCACTACACAACGGAAAAGATAGTTATGGGGCAAAAAAATATGTAGATGAACCAGGTAAAAAAAGGGGGGGGGGGGGGGGGGGGGGGGAGAGAATGAGAGAGGGGAGCGGGTAAGGAAATCTAGAGAAAATGAAAAGACAGGATGGAGAGGAGACAAAGAAGAGATGGGACAGGAGAAAGGGCAAGGAAAGGAAGAGAGGAAGAATGGAGAGAGAAAGGAGAATAGTAGAAGATCAAAGGAAAGAGAAGGGGTGAGAGAAGAAAGGTAAGACACGGTTGTGGGGGTGGGGGGTGTAAGAACAATGAGTGCCCAAAATAGAATTAGGAAATCTCTAAGTGAGGCCACTTTTCCAGTTCCTACCCTCTCCCAATGTGAATGTGGCCATGGTCCAAAAACAACAGTGCTAACCCCTACTGCCCCTTGCTTGTCCTATCTGTGTGTGACAACAATAATTCAATTTCTTACACTTAAGGCTGGTGACCTGAGAGCCAAGGTCATTTTATGAAGAAAAAAAAAAAAGTCCAGGGGATCCCAACCCACCACTGGTGGAAAATAGAGAAGTTTACCCACACACATAAATAGGCCAGACACATAAATAGGTCAGGGCAGCAGTGGACTTCATTTTATTTCTGGTTTTCCAATTACAGAAAGGAGGGGGAGAGAGGAGGTGGTGGAAAGTGGTGTAGAAGGCTGAGGTGGTAAGGGTGAGACAGAGGAGGTGAGAGAATAAAGTTTAAGAAAATAAAGTGGGAATGAGACAGGGAGAGAAAGAAGGGAGTAAGAAATAAGATGAGATATAGAGGGAAGAAGGTAGCAGGAAGGGGTGCACTCCCTCCCCTAGGTGTCATCAATGTGGGAGGAGAAAAGGGGGGGGGGGGGGGGGAAGGTGACGGCAAATGTGTTTTTAAAAGTACACATATATTTAATGTGTGGGAGGGGGAATGATGGACATGAAATGTTCTGCACTAGGCAACACATAACCTTATACACCAACTGAAGGTATGGAGAAAGAAAGAGAGAGAGAGAGAGAGAGAGAAAGAGAGGGAGGGAGTGAGGGAGAGCGGCAAATACAAAGAGAGAGAGGAAAGCAGTGACACAGACAGTCAGAGAGTGAGGAACAGGTAGGACAAAAATGTGAGGGGGCGGGAAGGGAGATGGACAGAGATTAAGGCCGCTAGGAAAACAAACACATCAAAAGAAAATATCCACCATGTTCACACAGAATGCCCCCCCCCCCCCCAATACAACTTCCTGTGTACTTGAGTTGCTAGGAAGAGTTATGGAGCCGCACATTTACTAAACATTTAAACAAGAAATAAAATAGGAAAAAGGGGGAGGGGGACAGGAAATGAGAGAGTAAAAGAAAAGATAGAGAGAAAGAGAAGAAGATGAAGATCAGAAGGGAGGGTTAGAGACAATGCAGGAGACGGGAAGGAAGGAGCAATAGGTAGAAGAGTGAAAGAGGGAGGGAAAGAGAGAGAGAGGGGTGAGACAACAGAAGAGGGAATCTCGGGGAATTACAATACTGATCGCCAAACACACTGTAAAGATAAATCCAGGCCAAAAATAGAACTGGGAAATCCAGCTGCAGTCACTTTGCTTAGCCCCAATGCCATCTCTAATTAATAGAGAAGGCCGTGCTTAGCCCCCCACCACGGCGACTCTATTTATAAATACAACTGCACCGAGCCCCACCATCTCCCAATGTAATCCTTTCTAGAAACCACGGCCATAAACGATTTAAACTGTTCATTCTGCCGGACTCGCTAGAAACAAAGGCACACACACACAGGCGCGCGCGAGACGGAATCTGCTACTTCCCGCCCCATGCCACACCGCTGCTGTCTGCATGTTTTCATGATCAGCAACAAAGCCCGCCCTCCCCTGGCCTTTAACAAGCCATTTCGGCTGAAAATAGCCAATAATCAGCTGCCCTCACACCTGAAACGACCATACAACGAAAGTAGCCAAAAACTAGCCAAATGGCCAAAAAAGCCAAATGGCTCCCTCAAAATTGCCTGTGCTGAAAAACACAGGATTTCTGACGATTTCATTGCCGCGGTCAAAATTCACGGGTTTTTAAGGTCGGAATGTCTTTTATAAGCTAAAAATCCCGGTTCAAGGTCAACGAAAAAAATCCCGGTAATTTCCCGATTTCCCGGTCCACTACGAACCCTGAACCAAACAAAAACACACCTTGACGAAAACCATTCTTTCTTTCTACAATGGTCCTCTTCTTCACAGGGGTTGTGCCCAGGACATTCATGACTGTGGGTGAGTGTGTAACCACTCACCACTGACAGATCCCTGTAAAAATGAGTGATCATGAACAAATGTTCACAGAACTTACTGAGCAATGCTGGATGTTGAGTTTCATTAAATTCTCTGCACACAAGGCTAGCTTTTCTATACCTTCATTACCAATCTGAAACATGGGAAAAATTATGATTTCATAACTGTTGAAACTGGTTTTATAACTACACGGTGTCCAATCAGTTTCCAAACATATAAACACATTTTTTTTGTTGTCAACTGCTCTATGAGATACCACTGTTTTGAAAACACATTTTGATGTACATCTTCTACTGCTGACGAACAGATTCGGTTATGCTTGTAATGCTGCTGGTAAGATGTTTATTTTTCCTGTGTATTTTAACTTATAGAACGTCCTGTATTTATTTGCCAGATGTGCCTAAAGGTGTGGTAAAGGTTTTTTTACTTTTGCTAAACCAGCAAGCAAGCCAGCTACAGCATTACTGCAACTGATCTGCCGCTCACATCCAAGCTTGCTACCTTTTTTCTTCTCTTCATTCAGTTACCCCCTGGAAGCGCTGGGGACAGATATGTTAGTGCTTCAAATGAAAACCTGAAATGTGTCATGAAAATTACAGTAACCATGTCATCGTCTTGTAACCAGTCAATATTGTTGGTAAGGATGTCAAGAGTGTCAAGCATGTGGAATCACGGTGTAGACGAACAAAGTGATGTAACATTGACAGTTTGAAGATGGTCACATCATTTGTGGCATGCATTAAAGAGAAGTAGCCTTCTGTTATTCTTTTTTTTTTTTTAAATCAGCGAAGGGATGAAACATTTAGAAATTCATCGATGAATAAAAGTCCAATATCCCAATACACTGCACATACATTGATACTAATTCCCAAGAAATACTTTGACAATACCAACTGGGATCATGCTGTTTAGACTAGAATTGACTTGATTTGGTAAAACTGCCTTTTTTTTTTTTAAACCCTCCAGGATTGCATAGTGAAACATTAACACTCACTGACTTAAAGAGCCACTATTCGGATGAGAATCAATTAGGCAAAGTCCCAACAAATCCATTCATTCAACCATACATGTTATACAAGGACATCCAATTGTTTCAGAGTAATCTGTAGTCACAGTTACACTTCTCATGCAAGTATTTTATTGATTATTTCAGTATTTTACCCACTGAATGATTGAGTGGATTCAACAAACATATTAACAGTAATGTGAAACAATATATTTAAGTATCATTTTCACAATCATCCTATGCTGCTGTAACACAACTCTTCTTTTACCCATCACAACTATTTCATTCATTCACTGATGATGCCACTCAATTATTATTCCATTTCTGTACTATTATTCCATTTCTGTACTATTATTCCATTTCTGTACTATTACTCCATTTCTGTACTATTATTCCATTCCACTTGATTCTATCCCTTACTGCTACCATTCCCTGCTACAAACATAATTCCATTCCCTCCACTATTATTTCATGTCTCTATTACTAACCTCAAGGAGGATCTGTCACAGGACTATCTGTATCTCACACTGTGTGGAGAAAACCATAAGGAAAACTACACTTCTTATTCTTTGCATTCACCTGCTGTAAACTTCAGTGGCAGGTTCTGGTTGTTCATCCACTTTTGGATTTTAGTCTTGGTCCAGAACTTGAGTTTTGCATGCACATACATTTTACAAATCTGGCTTATTTGTATGCAGACTGTTGGTTTTTTGCATCTCAGGCAGATACTCTCTGACTAAGTTTTAAAAAAAAAAAACTCGAATTCAGCGATTCTCAACCCATTGGTCTAGACCTTTTTTTTTAGGTCAAATGACCCTTTTACAAGGGGTGCTAAAGACCATCGCAAAACACATAATCATTGACGTTATGAAGTAGCAACCAAAATAACTGTACTGTTAGATGTCCCCACAACACGATGAGCTGTATTAAAAGGTCGCCACAACATGAGGAACTATATGAAAGGGTCGGGGCACTAGGAAGGTTGAGAATCATTGCTCTAATTGACTTTTATGACATACTTTTTACGTGAGAAGCGAGCCTACTCTATTCTGTCCTCAAAATGGGGTGCGGAGACCCACAAGAAAGAAAAGCAAAGAGAATCTACCTGAGTACAACCTCGACAAAAGAATGTGTTGATCTGTGGGCAGCCCTCGGCCAGGGCTATAACTCCCTCATTGGTGACGTTCCGACACCAGGAGATGTCTAGATATGACAGCTGCTGGCAGCCCCGTCCCTGAGACGTATTACTAGAACAAAAAAATTTAATATATTTTAATGTGTGTGATATTTCACAGATTAACCTTAGTGAAATCAGTGTTTCAGTGTCACCGGCGAAACCAAGGCCCTACTCAGGAAGAGAGATAAGGCAGTCAAACTAAAAAAGTAGAAGAAATAATATTCACAAAAATATCTTGTTCAACCTTTCAAGTTATTACGTGGATTTAAAGTGTTCAATGAGTTTTCAGAGTATATTTTTTTATATTTTACACATCTTATAATCATTTCTTTTAGACACTAATGCAAGAATTAGAAGACATAAACTTTAAAGCATTTACATTTTACATTTAAATGTGATAACAATGTGGTTGAGTTGTGTGGAATAAGTAATAAATAAGTAATAAAACTGAAAAAAGCTGACAGCAGTAAAGATGTGAACTTTCAGAAGAATACTGAGTCAACAAACTTAAAGAAAACAGAACATTTCCTGAGGTATTACCAGCTGCAAACAGAGCTAGATCATTCACTGAAGTCCATAACAGAATACTTAACTCTTTCAAGCCCATGAATTTGGATAGGCTTGGCTCACATTAAATTTCATTTACAAAAATGGCAGAGGGGGTGGTGAAAAAAAAATGAAAGGCAAATGAGAATGTAATTTATTTCTAATCATTATAAAAGTATATATATTTTTTTAAAGAGGAATGAATGTTCACTTTGAACATGATGATATGTTTCATATTGATATAGTTAGCACAAAAAATAATTCAGTTAGTGTTATTTGTATAAAGACAAAATTTTACCAATCTTCATTTGCCATGGTTTTGCAGCCATGAGAGCAGAGAATATCTGAATATGAGAATACAACTGTGAAGTCTGTTCAGTTTCCTTAACAAATTCAAAGTTATATCTTTCTGGGTTAGTTTATCACTCAGAGGTTCCAGGTTTTCACAGAGTTTTGAACAAAATTTCAAAGAAAAATGGCATAAAACTGGATCTAGTCCTCCTATACACACAAAAAATTAACTCTGTAGTTACATAAAGACTGTAGCTGCAATGATTTCAATGCAGCTTAGCCTTAGTGTGAGTGTGGTACTTTCTGAAACAGTTCTTTCAATGCAAATGTGGTGATATCACATCCTTCATAAATGAAATGGGTCCTCCTGGATGTATATCATCAGAATGAACAGCTGACCGCTCAGTCGCTGGTCTATTTTTACCGTCCGAGTCACTATTTCAGAAAACATTAAATTTTTCATAATTAGAAAACATCTGACTAAAACAATTTCAGAGCTTCATCAAGAGAAAAGCACATATTTCAGCCTGTGCTTGTGTTCGGAACATTTGTAACCAGGGCCACTTGAACACAAAATCAGAAGACGCATTGTCTGAAAATGCAGCTATCAACGAATTGAATCAGTCTGCTCCCACATGTGTGGGATCATAGACTTGTTTACAAAGAAAAACATTAGGGTAACCTTCACTGAATAACTTAATGGTAGCTTAAACATTAGAAACAAATACAGAGCCTTCTGCTAATCAATGTGTACAGGACACACGATCGACACAGACAGTGTTGTTTGGGCAAATTGGTAACTTCTCAATCAACACACACAGCATTGCCTGGGCCTCAAAGAGTTAATGAAAGAAAGTGTGTGTGTGTGATAGACAGACACACTGAACAAAGAAAGATAATTATCAATAAGAGTACTTTTTCTCTCTTGCTCTCATTTACTTTCTCTCCCCCCCTACTCCCTCACATTTGTCTCTCACACTTTGTTTCACACATGAGCATGCACACAAATTTTCACACATACATTCATCTTCTCTCTCTTTCCCTCTCTTCTGCCTCTCCCCTCCCCCTTTCTCTCTCTCTCTCTCCCTCTCTTCCGCCTCTCTCCCCTGCCCCTCCCTCTCTTTTTCTCTCTCTTTCTCTCAGCTTACCTGAGATATTTCAAGGAGAGGTCTGTAATCTTGGGACAGGAGGCCAAGTCAAGCTTGCGCAACTTGCTGCTGTATTTACTTAAACTATCACACGTTCTAAGGAAAGAAAAGAAACAAAAAAGAACAATTGTAAAAGCATGTTTACTCATTCTCAACCATTCTCCTTCTTTCTTCTTCAATCCTCCTCCTCCTGTTTCTCTTGTTTTCTCATAGATTTACCTCACACTGGTAAATACATTAGGAATATAGCTTGCTGGGTAGGTAGAAGACAGACAGACAGACAGACTGACAGGTTAAACACAAAAAATAGGTAGTTAGTTAGTTTAGTAAGTAAATTTGGTTAATATATTAAATGCTACATTAAGTATGTCAGTAGTTAGGTAGGCAAGTAGCTCGATACATAGACCAGTAGGTATGTAAGTATGTTAGCAAACACACAGCTCTATCTGTCTGTGTATGTGTACATGCATGCATATCTGTGTGTGTGTCGCTCGCAATTGTGCACGCATGTGTGTGCCTATGTGTCGATTGGTGGGTTGCGCTGTGTGTATATGTATGATTGTGTGTGTGTTATGAAGCTAAGCAGCTAGGCAGACAAGTGGGCAGATATACTAGACTTACATAAACATTAAAGATACAGCTGTGTGAAACAACAACTAAGATATGACAATCAGACAGACAGACATAATAGATTCCTGCTGAAACATCATACTTACAAGTCTGTCACATCCATACATTTATTCAAGATTAAACACTCTATATTCCTACACTGTTGGGCAAACGTCCTGCAATGAAAACAGGAACACAAAGTCAACAACAAAAGATTAAACTTAATGAAAGTCAAGGAAACAAATTAAACTTAACTACATATGTTTTTTATGTACAAATATAAATATCTCCCTTTTCTTGCTGAAACAAAATCTGCAGTTAAAATAATTTCTTTTAAATTATTATTCAAAAAAAGAATTAAAGATCAAGGGAGTGAAGTCAGTAACAAGGGAAAAAAAAGAAAGATATATTTACAGCTGAAAAAAATCTTTTCTACACTTTCAGGCACACTTGATATACACAGCCAGACCTATATTTCACAGAACAGTTAACACTCCTGGGTGATGAGGTCAACATGATGCCAGCGCCTTTACTTCCTAAAACTTGACCAAGTATCCATTAAGGCAGGGTCAAAATGAGAGCCAAAGTCATTTTTGGAGAAAAAAGTTCAGCTACATTCGGATGTGAGCCTACTAACTTTGGATCGTAAGCTGGTCACACACAAGCTGTTAATTCTATTCTTTCACTTTATTCATCCATCTAATTACTGTCAACTGTCTACTACTACTGACACTTACTGTCAACTATCCAACCACTACTGACACTTACTGTCCACTGTCCAACCACTACTGACACTTACTGTCCACTGTCCAACCACTACTGACACTTACTGTCACCATCCAACCACTACTGACACTTACTGTCACCATCCAACCACTACTGACACTTACTGTCACCATCCAACCACTACTGACACTTACTGTCCACTGTCCAACCACTACTGACACTTACTGTCACCATCCAACCACTACTGACACTTACTGTCACCATCCAACCACTACTGACACTTACTGTCACCATCCAACCACTACTGACACTTACTGTCACCATCCAACCACTACTGACACTTAGTGTCAACTATCCAACCACTACTGACACTTACTGTCACCATCCAACCACTACTGACACTTACTGTCACCATCCAACCACTAGTGACACTTACTGTCCACTATCCAACCACTACTGACACTTACTGTCCACTATCCAACCACTACTGACACTTACTGTCCACTGTCCAACCACTACTGACACTTACTGTCCACTGTCCAACCACTACTGACACTTACTGTCCACTGTCCAACCACTACTGACACTTACTCCAACCACTACTGACACTTACTGTCCACTGTCCAACCACTACTGACACTTACTGTCCACTGTCCAACCACTACTGACACTTACTGTCCACTGTCCAACCACTACTGACACTTACTGTCCACTGTCCAACCACTACTGACACTTACTGTCACCATCCAACCACTACTGACACTTACTGTCACCATCCAACCACTACTGACACTTACTGTCACCATCCAACCACTACTGACACTTACTGTCCACTGTCCAACCACTACTGACACTTACTGTCCACTGTCCAACCACTACTGACACTTACTACTGACACTTACTGACCACTGTCCACTGTCCAACCACTTACTGACACTTACTGTCACCATCCACCACTACTGACACTTACTGTCACCATCCAACCACTACTGACACTTACTGTCACACACTGTCCACTGTCCATCCAACCACTACTGACACTTACTGTCACCATCCAACCACTACTGACACTTACTGTCACCATCCAACCACTACTGACACTTACTGTCACACATCCAACCACTACTGACACTTACTGTCCACTATCCAACCACTACTGACACTTACTGTCACCACTACTGACACTTACTGTCATCCAACCACTACTGACACTTACCACTACTACTGACACTTACTGACACTTACTGTCACCATCCAACCACTACTGACACTTACTGTCACCATCCACTACCACTACTGACACTTACTGTCCATCCACCACTACTGACACTTACTTACTGTCACCATCCAACCACTACATGACCACTACTGACACCACCATCCAACCACTACTGACACTTACTGTCCACTGTCCAACCACTACTGACACTTACTGTCCACTGTCCAACCACTACTGACACTTACTGTCCACTGTCCTACTGACACTTACTACTGACACTTACTGACACACTGTCCAACCACTACTCCATCTGTCCTTACTGTGCTGTCAACCACTACTGACACTTACTGTCACTGTCCAACCAACACTACTGACACTTACTGTCCACTCCAACCACTACTGACACTTACTGTCCACTGTCCAACCACTACTGACACTTACTGTCCCCTGTCCAACCACTACTGACACTTACTGTCCACTGTCCAACCACTACTGACACTTACTGTCCACTGTCCAACCACTACTGACACTTACTGTCCACTGTCCAACCACTACTGACACTTACTGTCACTGTCCAACCACTACTGACACTTACTGTCCACTGTCCAACCACTACTGACACTTACTGTCACCATCCAACCACTACTGACACTTACTGTCACCATCCAACCACTACTGACACTTACTGTCCACTGTCCAACCACTACTGACACTTACTGTCCACTGTCCAACCACTACTGACACTTACTGTCACCATCCAACCACTACTGACACTTACTGTCACCATCCAACCACTAGTGACACTTACTGTCCACTGTCCAACCACTACTGACACTTACTGTCCACTGTCCAACCACTACTGACACTTACTGTCACCATCCAACCACTACTGACACTTACTGTCACCATCCAACCACTAGTGACACTTACTGTCCACTGTCCAATCACTACTGACACTTACTGTCACCATCCAACCATTACTGACACTTACTGTAATGCAGCATCTGTAATACTCTGACAGCCCCGTAAACTCAGATCCTTGAGAAAGCCACCACATCTCTGTGACATGTACTCTACTACTGGACCCTGGTAATGAAATCAGTTACAACCTATGAGATAAAGCCTGAAACATGATCCATGTAATAAAACACAACCCATGAGATAAAACATATTCTATGAAACAAAACACAACCCATGAAATACAACACACCCCATGAGATACAACACAACCCATGAGATAAAACACAACTCATGAAATACAACACACCCCATGAGATACAACACACCCCATGAGATACAACACACCCCATGAGATACAACACACCCCATGAGATACAACACAACCCATGAAAAAGAAAGAAAAAAAAGAAACATCCCATGAAATAAAAACACATCCCCTGAAATAAAATACAGCTCACGAGAATAAACACAACTCAAGAAAGGTATCACAGCAAATGAAACAAATTATTACCACAAAATACAATTATATTTTTTTAAAATTATCATAAAACATTGTAAAAATGTAAAGACAACCGACTAAACCAACCATTCGAATTAATCACCGCACACAAAAACAGGTTGTTTAAAGTTTACTACATGTAAAGTCAAAGAAAAGGACCCTTTCCCGTGCCTTCAGGCGTATTGGGTAGATACAGATGGACCTATAATTTATGAACCAAACGAAGCTTGGTGTGTGATTTGGTCAGCATAATGCCGGCTGCCTTTACTTCCCAGGTCTGTACCTGGTACCCACTTAAGACTGGATCGGCCTGGGAACCAAAACCATTTTTTTGTAAAAGTCCGCCCCTGTCAGGACCTGAACCCACAACCTTCCAATCTACAGGCAAGCATCTAGGCACTTCACCATGGCAACTACCTCTTCTATGTGTAGAAAGTTTGAAATGAAGTGCTAAACTAGTAATGTTAAACTCATCAGCATATGATATGTGCAATAACATGCAGACCTCCCCCCCCCCCCCACCCCCCTCTCTCTCTCCTTTCTTTGATACACCAGAATATTTTGGCACTCATTTTATCAAGTTAAAGTTGACTCCAGAATCATGCTGTCAAGTATAATGGTTCCAGCTATAAGCCAAATCTAAACAAAGAACAGTTGGTGATTTTGTGAGGGTGCTTGTTGATAATGCAAGCAACCATAAACCTGGCCAAATGTATGGTATCAACGAGGACTCATAAAACATGTGGCAAACAATAATACAAACATAAACAAGGAAACAAACAGCAAAATATGAAACCAGCCATATGTAAAGTAACTGATCCCCGTGCACATCTTCAAGGTGTATTAGACATATAGTGCTAGACCTGAACTTTGTTGACCAGCTGGCACTCGGTGGGCAGTCAGGTCAAGATCACACCAGCTGCCTTAAATTCCCAACACCAGCCGCCTTAAATTCCCAACACCAGCCGCCTTAAATTCCCAACACCAGCTGCCTTAAATTCCTAACACCAGCCGCCTTAAATTCCCAACACCAGCCGCCTTAAATTCCCAACACTAGCCGCCCTAAATTCCAGAACTTTATTTGGTACCCATTTAAGGCTGGGTTGACCTAGTAACCATTTTTTTTTAAAGTCCAGCTTCAATCAGATTTGAACCCACAATCTTCAGATAAATCATCCATAAAAACTGTTAACTAAAAAAAAACAGACCATATGATATCTGCCTGCCTATTAACATGCAGGCGTACCTCTACATCCGTCTGAAAGTCGAACAGGTCGATCCTCTGCCAGTTGCTGCCATCCAAGGCCAGCATATTCCAGTACTGAAACAATCCATGGACATGACGTTAGAAGCTCTTATCAACAATTCAAGTAACGATTCAAGTAACGATTCAAGCAACAGAGAAGAGATTATTAGACTCCCCATCAGAGTATTTTATGAGTTGAGTCAAGAATTCACATAACAGCACTCGGGGCATTCCCATGTGTGCTCCATCATCATCTTCAGCAGCCAGCACAGAGTTCAGATACTGATGGTACCGGTCACGATCTGGTTATATGTCCGGCTTGCCTTTCCTCTGAGTGTAGTGAACCGGCCAGCCACTGGTTACATCCAGGTGCCTCATTCTATCCAGGCCATAATAATTCATTTGAGATTATTTGATGAGAACTTCATGACATACTGATTGTACTGACTTATTTGTAGCATGTGACAGGAGACATGTCTGACACTGATCACTGTGACTGCATACATAAGCATAATTCAGTCTTTATGTTTCTGGATTGATTTATTGAAAACATTTGTACAACATTTGTCTGTCGACAATATGTGGCAATGCCAACAGGCAAACATCTAATCAAATAGAAGTTTGGCAGTAAGCATGACTAACTGAAAAGATTATTCTATGTGCTGATTCTGGGGGTTTGCGTGTGCGTGTGTGTGTGAGCGTGTGTGGGCATGGGTGGGGGGGGAGAGGAGAGATTACACCCACTGCTCCCCCCATCAACAAGCATATCATACATAGTGACTAATTAGGGGAGTTTTATTTGAAGTCAGAGTGCGTACCAAGAATCTGCATACAGATAAGCCAGATCTGTAAAACAGAAATGCATGCAAAACTCAAGTTCTGGAACAAGTGAATAAACAACCAGAACTTTCTGCAGGAGTTGACAGCCAGTAAATGCAAAGAATAGGAAGAAGAAGAAAAAAAGATTGATTTCTCTGGTGCTACTTAAATAAAAACACACAGCCAAGATTAACAGCTGATCGAGACCTTCTTCCACTGATCTATCAGAACTACCATTCTTATTTACACTTAAAGTTCGCCTGCTGTTCCAAGAGTCTTAAGATTTAATTCACATCGAAGCAGATTTTAATTTTTTTTTGTTAAAACTGATCTTGGCTCCCATGTCGACTCCGCCTAAAATGGGTGCCAGGTACTGTCATGGGAAGTAAAGGTGGTCAGTATGATGTTGATCATATCAGCTGGCGAGCGCCAACTGGACTATAAAAATATGAGTCCAGCAGCAAATGCTGGAAGCGCTATTTTATATAAGTCCTGCACGGTGCTGACCATATCAGCCACTGAGTGCCGAAAATGTAGGTCTAGCATGATATATACATATGTATATATATATATTTATATATAAAACTTGTCTTAATGTGGGTGGGTCTTGCTAGTCCCACTCGCCTTCGCCATTGGTTGTGAGTCCCATGCCTCCTCATAGCACAATATAACACTTGCCTATGGAAAGATGGAAAGGTGCCAATCAACTAGAAATATTTACCCCTGAAGGTGTGGAAAAGGATTCTTGACTTTATCGATACTACAAGTGACAATGTTCTTATTATTTTCCTGGTTATCAACATCAACAGCTGAAGATGTTTAGAAACACCACACATACCTTGGACACCTGAGCACACCTGCATAGTGACACTACGTCAAGGAAGGAGAAGATGCTGTAGAATTAAACATATAACACACGTTATTGTTGATCAACAAAATATTTTCAAACAGGAATATTACAGATAAATTAAAAAATAATTTTAACACAAATAACATGTAAAAAGCAACTCATTTTAAGTATACATTCAAAACAATATGGGAGCTACTGTTCAAAGTCTGCAACCTTAAAGCTCAGAAATCAATCCAAATACATTCACAACTATCTGGGAACCACTGTTCAAAGCCTGCAACCTTAAAGATCAAAAATCAATCTATATACATTCACAACTATCTGGGAACCACTGTTCAAAGCCTGCAACCTTAAAGATCAGAAATCAATCTATATACATTCACAACAATCTAGGAACCACTGTTCAAAGCCTGCAACCTTAAAGATCAAAAATCAATCTATATACATTCACAACAATCTGGGAACAACTGTTCAAAGCCTGCAACCTTAAAGATCAAAAATCAATCTATATACATTCACAACAATCTAGGAACCACTGTTCAAAGCCTGCAACCTTAAAGATAAAAAATCAATCTATATACATTCACAACAATCTGGGAACCACTGTTCAAAGCCTGCAACCTTAAAGATCAGAAATCAACCTACATACATTCACAACAATCTAGGAACCACTGTTCAAAGCCTGCAACCTTAAAGATCAAAAATCAACCTTTATACATTCACAACAATCTGGGAACCACTGTTCAAAGCCTACAATCTTAAAGCTCAAAAATCAATCTATATACATTCACAACAATCTAGGAACCACTGTTCAAAGCCTACAATCTTAAAGCTCACAAATCAATCTATATACATTCACAATAATCTGGGAACCACTGTCCAAAATCTGCAAACTTTAAAATCAAACAACAATCTATATACATTCACAACAATATGGGAACCACTGTTTAAAGCCTACAATAACCTTTGAGCTCAAAGATAATCCATATACATTCACAAGACATATCATCTACAAAGAGCTGAACAGTACATGTCAGAATATAATTACTGACATGGAAGTGCTGTTTAATTTCTCTCTTGTGTCTATGTTTTTTATGGAAAACTAGTTTACAGGATTCTCTGGCTGACCCAGTTTGGTTATCTACAGGAAATCTGGGCAACAAGCATGCAGCACCACACAAGTCCCATTCTGACCCTGTCAATCCATGGGTGGCTGGCTGTTGTTGTTCTGTAACACTGGCATTCACAATTAAAATCAACAGTTCTGGTCTATTCAGTTGCAATGGACACTATATTAGGTTACAATGGATACTACAATATAGAGCCATGTCTCTGTGAAATTTTCTTTTTTTTTTAATCAGATGCAAACTATTAAAAGGTATGCAAACATGAGGGTGTGCAGAAGGCATTTAGGCAGGTAGAAATGAGGGTATGCAGGAAGGCATTTAGGCAGGTAGAAATGAGGGTATGCAGGAAGGCATTTACACAGGTAGAAATGAAGGTATGCAGGAAGGTATATAGGCAGGTAGAAATGAGGGTATGCAGGAAGACATTTAGGCAGGTAGAAATTAGGGTATGCAGGAAGGCATTTAGGCAGGTAGAAACGAGGGTATGCAGGAAGGCATATAGGCAGGTAGAAATGAGGGTGTGCAGAAAAGCATATGGGCAGGTACAAATGACGGTATGCAGGAAAGCATACAGACAGGTAGAAATGAGGGTAAGCAGGAAGGCATACGGGCAGGTAGAAATGAGGGTATGCAGGAAGGCAGGTAGGCAGGTAGAAATGAGTTTAAGCAAGAAAGCAGACAGACAGGTAGATATGAGGGCATGCAGGAAGGAAAAAAATTAGGTAAATGTGTGGGTATGAAAAAGAGCAGGCAGGTAGGTAGACATAACAGTAAGCTGGAAGGCAGACCAGTATGTATACAGAAGGGGTTGAGGGATGACAGACAAGTAGAAATGAGGGTATGCAAGAGGGCAGAAAGTTTGGAAGACAAAAAGGATGCAGGAGGGCATGCAGGTAGGTATGCTGGAGAGCTGACAAGTAGGTATGAAGACTGATAAACCCATGGGTAGTTAAAAAAGTAGATTTGAGTAATGTAGATAAGGCATTAAGTATGTAAGCAAGCAGTTAGTCATGCATTTGGATAGGGTGGCAGACGAGTAGACATTCAGGCAAGGAGGTACAAAGAGAATGAGGTAAGCAAAATGGTAGATATAAAAATGTGTAGAAAACTGATTTAGACTGGCAGGTCTGTGTGAAGACAGAAAGGTAAGTAAAGGGATAAATAGGCTACTAATGAGCTAGCAAGACAGATCTATATGTGTGGGACACAAAGATAGGTAAATGCATAGGATTATTTGTATATATAGACACAGAAGGAATGTTTAACCTACAATAAATGAAATAATAACAGTACAACATGATACATTTCAGAAGATGGATAGCTAAGCATGAATGACTCAAAGAGAATAGTCTTAGTTAGTCTTTCCTCTTGTGTCGAGTGCGGCACATAGGGCAGAGGTCGTGACTCTCCATGCACGGCGGTCCGTTGCAATCCGTTGTAGGTCTTGGATGTTTGAGTGGCCCATGAGCGAGCCTTCCCTGATGATAGTTCTACGTAGGGTTTCCCTTGGTCTTCCAACTGATCAGTTTCCCCTGTGGTGTCCAAATGAGGGCTTGGTAGGAAGTCTTGATTTATCCATTCTAAGGACGTGGCCGACATAGTTCCAGCGGCGTTTTCGTATCAATTAGACACATACTCTTGCCTGGTATTCTTGCCTTATTTGTGTATTGGTTCGGAAATCTGACCATTTGAAATTTAGTATTCTTCTAAGGCTTTATTTTCAAAACTGTCTAATTTTGTGTCTAGAGTTTTCGTTGATTTCCAACTCTCGCATCCATAGGTTAGTACTGGAATCACACAAGAATTGAAGATCTTGAGTTTTGTGTGTTTGCTAAGTGTCTTTGAGTTTCCAGATGTTAGACAGTTTATTGAGGCACTAGATGCCAGTGCTATTCTAAATGACTATTTCTGGTGCGGTATCTCCTGTAGATGACATCTTGCTCCCTAGATAAGTGAAACTGTTGACTTTTTCAAGGCTGTTGTTGTTCAGCGTGATATCAACTGAACTGTTGGTAAGGTCTAGAATTTTGTTTTTTGTTTTTGCGGTGTTAATTTTGAGTCCAATTTGTTCTGAGAAATTCTGGAGTCGATTGATTTTTTCTTGGGCGTCTGTGTGTTCTGAACTCAGGAGTGCTATGTCGTCGGCGAAGTCTAGGTCTTCCAGAATTTTGTCAACCCATGTAATGCCTAAATTTGCGTTATTTATGCACTTGCGCATGACCCAGTCGATTGCTATACCAAAAAGCATCGGCGATAGGACACAGCCTTGCTTCACTCCTGTTTTCCACCGGGAACCAGTCAGAGTTGCCGGAATCAGTTCTTACACAGCATCGTGTTTCATTATAAAAAGACTTTTATGATGTTGATATATTTGATGGGGAAACCTAGATGTTAAGCAATTTCCAGAGTGTTGGACGATGGATACTGTCGAAGGCTTTTGAAAGTCGACAAAGTTGATCAATAATTTCGACTGGAGATCTGTAGAATCTTCAACAATTATTCTAAGAGTAAAGATGTGGTCTATGCATGACCGCTTGGATCTAAAACCGGCTTGTTCTTCCCTTAATCTTTCATCTATGGATTTTTTCAATCTTTCTAGTAGCATACTACAAAATAGTTTCCCTGGTATCGAAAGCAGGGTGATGCCTCTCCAGTTGTTACTATCGGATAAATCACCTTTTTTAGGTAATTTGAAGATTACACCATCTTTCCATTGTTGTGGTGGGTATTCGTTTTGCCAGACTATCATCCATCAGCTGGAGCAAATGTTGCAGGGTGTTTTTCATCAGCTGCTTTGAGCATTTCCCCTGAGATGTTGTCCTCTCGGTAGCTTTGTTTATTCTTAATTTTTTAATAGCTTCTTTTAATAGACTCTATTGTGAATGACTCGCTGGAGGCAATTAGAGTGTTGGTCAGTAATAATTTCTTCTTCTAAATTGGGAATGATGTCAGGATTTGGCCTATTTAATATTTCCTTGAAATGTTTCTGCCCATCGCTTTGTTTCTAGTCACGGATAGCACTAGTTTACCCTGCTTGTCTTTAATGGTGTATATTAGTGTAGGTGAGTGATTGCACAGTTGTTTCTAATATGGAATACGGCTTTGTTGTTAGACCAATCTTGGCAGCTGTTTCAGCATCGGAGGCGAGGTCGTGTATGAAGTTCTGTTTGTCTTTCCTTGCATTTGATTTCACTTCTTTGTCTAGCGTGCTGTATTTTTCGTATGAAGATGTGTCTTTTTTTGATAAAAGTGTTAATTTGCTTGTTTCCTTTTCTTGGATTTTTGACCAGGTGTTGTCGCTTAGCCACTTCTTCTTCTGCTTTTGTACATAACCAACTGTATTTACTGCAGCGTTCGTCAGTGTGTTCTTGAAAAAGTCCCAATTTGTGTCTATGTTATTTTTAGTACCCGCTATTATTAGTTTTGGTTACATAGGTGGTGAGTACCTCTTTAAATGCGCTTTGATGATCTTTTGACAAAAGGGCTTGTAAGTTTATTTTCTTATTTCTGGGTGGTTTAAGTAGAGACTTGAGTTTAATTTTTAGTTTGGCAATGCAAAGATTATGATCACTGCCAATATCAGCTCCTCTGTAGGCTCTAACGTCTTGCGGAGAATACTAATAAACTAATAGATAATACTCTCTCCAACATCAAGATTAGGTATGGCTGGTTACTAGACTATTTGATCAGTAGACTTTCTGTTCACTAGACTATCTGATCAGTAGACTATTTGGTCACTAGATTTATCAGCAGACTTTCTGTTCACTACTCTTTCTGACCAGTAGACCTTCTGGTCACTAGACTGTCTGATCAGTAAACCTTCTGGTCACTAGACTATCTGATCAGTAGACCTTCTAGTCACTAGACTTGTAGATCTTCTAGTCACCAGTCTATCTGGTCAGCAGACCTTCTGATCGCTAGACTGTTTCATCAGTAGACTTTCTTGTCGTTAGACCTTCTGGTCAGTAGACCTTCTGGTCACTAGACCTAATGATCAGTAGACTTTCTGGTCACTAGACCTACTGATCAGAAGACCTTCTAGTCACCAGACTATCTGATCAGTAAACCTTCTGGTCACTAGACCTTTTGGTCACTAGACCTACTGATCAGTAGGCCTTCTGATCACTAGACCTACTGATCAGAAGACCTTCTTGTCACTAGACTATCTGATCAGTAGACATTCTGGTCACTGAACTGTCTGATTAGTAGACCTTCTGGTCATTGAACTGTCTGATCATCACTGAACTATCTGATCAGCAGACTTTCTGGTCACTTGACTATCTGGTCAGAAGCCCTTCTGGTCACTAGACTGTCTGATTAGCAGACCGTTGGTTAGCAGACTGTCAGTCAGTGCTGTAGCCAATAGAGTGTCTGGTCAGTAGAATATATGGTTAGCAGACAGTCAGTAGACTGTCCAAGCAGTAATTTTTTATGCAGGCACACATATACATACATACATTACCGTAACAACAACTCCTTGGGAAGCTTTTTATTGATCAACGCATCATCATCATAAGCTGCCTGTGGAATCTGTGAATGAAATTGATGTTCTATCACACAAGACCACAGCCTTCTTGGCCTGCATCTTGGTCTACTCCCATTCAACTCCTTTCTGTAGACAAGTTTGTGTCTCCCTGTCGTCTGCCATTCTCTCTACTGCTGGGGCAAACAGAGACGGGAGACAAAAACTGTCTACACAAAAGATTTTTAATGGAAGCACACCATGAAACAGACCCAGATGATGTGGGAGAGATAATATATAGGCAGCCCTGTACACATCTGGAGTCCCCAGCTGGAAAGAAAAGACCAATTACAGAGATAAATGGAGGCAGTTATATCCGCAGCAATAAGCATCAAGATCTGAGAATACTGAAGAAGAACAAACAATGAAAGAACAAACTTTTTTTTTTCTAAGGACTAAGAACTGGTCATGCGGGCCTGTCTAGCATTCTACCCTTCCCGTCTCACTCCTTACATGCAGTTATTTATTCTGATTGGCACCTTTCTGTCCTTCCAGACGATAGTGTATACTGCGCTATGAGGAGGCAAGGGACTCACAGCTAACGGCAATAGCGAGTGTGATAGCGAGTGTGACTAGCAAGACCCATCCGTGTTAAGAAGAGTCTTCCACAATTATAGCATGGGATTTTAGGACCAGTTGTCAATATTTGTGTTTGGAGTGTTTCTTCTCAGACGCTCAGCTCTCATCCTTTCTGCAATCATTTCTTCCTTTATTCTCATTCCCTTCCTGAAGTGCCCAATCCACCACCATGGCATTTCGTTCCTACGAGTCCACCTCATTACCTGTATCAATCATATCCTGCTTGCACAAATCTTTATATCGTAGTAGAGGTCGGCCCCAACAACTTCTACCCGCAGTTAAAAAATTTTTTTATACCACGTAAAAAAAAGTAGACTTTTTTCGGTCTCTAAATAATGGAATACTTGTCACTCGGACAACAAATAACATGTCTACTGAAAGATGTGAAGATAACAAATAACATGTCTACTGAAAGATGTGAAGATAACAAATAACATGTCTACTGAAAGATGTGAAGATAACAAATAACATGTCTACTGAAAGATGTGAAGCAGGTTTTCATAGTTCCAAATTCAGAGCGAACCGGTCACCCCATAGCTGCTCTGTCCCTAGATCCAGAGACCATAAACGCAGCAGTAAAAAAGTGCCGGATCCAACTAAAAGCTGCAGATATTTTAAGCACCAGTTCCAATAAGCAAAGTTTAGATTAACATTTCATCATCATTTGTGCCACCCTTTATAATAACTGAATGATTTTTTTTTGGTTATAAAAAATATAATTTACTGATTTTTTTTTAAAGGGGGGGGGGGGGGTATATACCTATTCTCATCAACCTCCTCCACTTCTTTTCTCGACTTTTGTTTTCAGCTCCTTCTCTTGTTTGTTCTTTATCTCTTATAAATAGCAAATTAAGATGTAAAAAAGGATCCATCGCTAACTTGTGAGGCATACAGGATACATGATTGTAATCCAATTTTTTTTAATAAAGTAAGTGGTCCATATTGAGTGATATATAGGGTGACATTTCACCTGGACATCTCTCGGTGAGTCCTGGCCCATCTCCTCGATACTCAAACAATTTTAAACAATCATCAGTTGTCTTGTTACATACAAAATCTAGGAATAACCTTGAGAAAAGAACATATGCTTATGGTTATACCTGAAGACCTGTTTCAGATACTTTTAATGCCTGTAATGTGTTGAAGAAAATCTTCGTTAGATTTTTTCAGTGCAGTTAAAGAGCATATCGCTTCACTTAGCTCTTGGAGACAAGGGTTAGGATTTTAAGGCACTCTTCCGAATACCGGTCCCAAATTATTCACTGCCGAAAAACATCCCTCAGGAGACTCTTCCGAATACCGGTCCCAAATTATTCACTGCCGAAAAACATCCCTCAGGAGGTTATGTAGTAAAACCGTTTAGGCCATCATGATCAGTTTCCACTTGTGCCGTTATTGCTCGCTGGATTTCAATGTTTAGACGTTAAGTTAAGCGCCGTGGGGAGGAATCGTTTTCGACCCATTGAAGCGACGTGGAAAAGAATAGATTTAGATCCATTGTTTAAGCGACTTGGGGAGGAATAGAGTTCTGTCCATTGAAGCGACGTGAATGATATTTGATCCATTGTTTACATTACCCATTACTGCCCTTGCGGGGGTCCAGGGCCAAATATTTTAGGGGAAAGAAAAAATAGATCCACTGCCACATAAAAGTTGTAAAAGGTGACTAATTAGGACTGCTGAAATCGGATGCTCTGGGGCAAAGGGCGCAGATATCGCAGCCTAGCTGTAAACCATAACACAACATGAGAACCATTCTTTCAAGGGCGAACGAAAAAAACGAAGTTTACCTACCCGTGACATTATCATTGAGCATCTCACCGCCGCTATCGCAGCCTAGCTGTGAACCACAAGAACAAGCGAAAGGCGCATATTTCGCAGCCTAGCTGTAAACCACAACACAACGTGCCAACCGCCCTGTTAAGGGTTAAAAAATGACCTATTGAGGCCCTGAATAGGATTTTTTATCGGTGAATAATTTGGGACCGGTATTCGGAAGAGTGCCGGATTTTAATACTACTGTTGAGCAAGTAATTAACCCGTTCACCCTTGACCTAAGAGAGAAAAAAAGGGGGAAGGGGGAAGGATATCCTGTTTTATAATTCAAACTATTATCAGGATGACCCGTTCGCAGCTCAAAATAATAGTGGGATGTCCCGTTTTCAGCTCAAAATATTAGTGGGATGTCCCGTTTTCAGCTCAAAATATTAGTGGGATGTCCCGTTTTCAGTTCAAACTATTAGTGGGATGTCCTGTTTTCAGTTCAAATTATTAGTGGGATGTTCCGTTGTCAGTTCAAGAAAACATGGTCATCCTAGTGATGTGGTTAGTATCACACTATTTTCCCCCAACATTATTACTTCACATCCCACGAAAGTATCTGTCTGCATCATAATCACCCTGTTATGCTATTATACGTCCCATATGGCTCGCAGTTCCTTCTTCGAGCACACTCTACCTTGTGCAGCTGTTTTAATATCATCGATAAAATCCAGAAAAGACCTTTGGCGTCTCTCAACAATATATATCTAAAGGTTTCTCTTTGATGACCACACCTCCTCCTTCCAAGTGTTTCCCATTTGTCTTGTGATTTCTCTGTTCACTTCTCCCCAGAATGTGGCCAGTAGATTGTCCTCCTTTTGTCTTACAGCTGTTGATATCAGCTGTTATCACAATACTTTTCTTATCCAATGTCTTTACTACATTTATCCCATCCAAATTATCTGCCAAAGGACTACTACAGAAAGCTATAGATCACTTGAAAACAAAATGTGTTAAATTCAAACTTACAATCGTCCAATCAAAGCTGCTGGGTGGAGCTCCATTTCTGGAGTTGTTCCGTCGTTTTCTTCTGGCCTTTTCCTGAGATAAAGCAAGAAAGCTGATCAACTGAAACATTTGAAGATATTTAATATATGCTGTCATTGTTACTTGAGGCTGTGTCATTACCTCTTAGCCATATAACACAACTCTGACAGCATGGTGTTAATTTGATGCGTATGTGGTAAACATACACAGCAAGTTGGTGAACACAGAAATATAAAGAAAGTTATTCTCCGCTGCTTTTAAAAACATATTAAACTGTCAAGAGTGGACGCTTAAAGACTCAACTGAAAATATAAAGTGGCATGTTGGAATACAAATATATCTGATCCCATGACGGAACCATACGGTGAATAACTTGTATCCTGACACTGGGAAACACCATCCTCTCCCGAAAGCTGAGACATTTTGGACATGTCAAGCGTCATGATGGTCTGGAGAGAACTGTGGTGAAGGGTGCAGTTTCTGGAAAATGAGGTAGAGGCTAACCTCTGGGAATGTGGACATAGGACATGGGAGATGCATTGGCTGTCAAAACATGCAGGGATGGAGAACTGGCTAGAGAAAGAGAGAGCTTAAGGCGAAGACAGCAACGTTCTGTAAAAGATGTGCTGATTGATGATGATCCTGACATTATTTTCCCATTAAAATCAACATAAATCATTTGAATTCATTCAAGCCCTCCAAAAATCACCCTATTCGTTTAAGAATGATGTTTTCTTTTTGCTAATGCGGAAAATGTGTGGCACTGCTTTTTTGTTTTTGCTGACAGTGGAAAACATCATGAAGTACCTTGTCGACTGGCTAAAGTCCTTCTTCGGCAATGTTAACATGACCTTATCCTTTTAAAGGTTACCACGTAACAGCTAAAGTTATCTCTCCAGCTCACATCTTGGATTTTGCCTCCTATTACGGCGCACACATGCAAAAATTTGTAAGCCTAAACACACATCCCGATCTTTGTGAATGTCACACAAATAGCTTTTTATTCTTGTACCTCACAGGGATGTTTGGCATATTGCGTTGTGGTTTACAGATAGGCTGCTTCATCCTCGCCTTTAGACCCAATATCTGATTTGGCTCTACTTTGAACAGCGCCTTAAAATGGCGGCCGTAATATGATACCACATTCTGCCCATAAAATATCCAAAAAATATCCGAACGGTGTTCAGGCATATCTAAAATACGGACTTTCTGCCAAGGCACAAATCGCGGCAAAACTAGGATTACTTGACAATCAATATCAACATTGCACACGGTAGTAGCAGACGATAAATGCCGACAGTTGACAATTTCGAGCGTTTCTGCAGACGACGATACTAGCAGACGATATTAGCGACCGTTGACCAATTTCGAGACATTACAGACGATGAAAGCCGATTAGCAATACTGTGTTCTTCTGATGGGAGGATTTAGCAGCGGTAGATGTCAGACTTGTCGGCATGCGCCAAACGCGATTAAACTCATCGCCGAGCATATCCCCCGCGCCGCTACACGCGGCCCGGATGGGGGGGGGGGGGGGCTAAACTAGGTGCCTGGGACTCACGAGTAAAGTAACTGGAGGAAGTTGCAGGAGATGCGGTAGCTGCTGCTGGTGAGTCCCAGCCATCTAGTTTAGTCCCCATCCGCGTCGCTACGCGCGGCGCGGGGGATACGGTCGGAGGTGAGGCACACTCGCAGAAGCAGGTCCGCAAGTAACATATCGCCGAGACCCTGATAGAGCATTAGTTTCGTTATACGTAGCCGGCACATATATTTTTAATAGAACTGAGCCGCATTCTGATATTTTTGGATATTTTATGGCCAGAATGTGGCCAATTTAGCTCTCTTTCGAACGGCATCATATTACGGCCGCCATTTTAAGGTTCCGTTCAAAATAGAGCCTCTGATTTCATGAAACACTTAAAACAGTCACCTTTTATAGGGAGCAAGTTAAAGGGCAGAGTGTTTACTCCCTTCCCCTCTCCCCCAACCCTTAAAATGAGAACAGATTAATTTAATCATTCTTCTTCTTCTTCACTTCCTCTTTTACCGCTGTGGGTGTCGAGGGAGATATAAGGTTCTGTTTCTAGCTCTTCTGGCTGCCTCGACCATAGGCACATCGTGCTGTTGTAGAGTTTCTCTGATGTTATCCTTCCATCTTGTTCTTGGTCTACCCCGTGCTCTACGTCCTTTTTCTCTTTCCATGTATGCTTTGTATGGTATGGTGTCACAAGGCATTCTCTCTAAGTGGGCAAACCATTTCACTTGCTGTCTTTTGTATGTAATCCAGAATTGTTCTGTGCCGACTTGTTCTCTTATGATCTCATTCCTGATCTTATCTCTTATGGTCACTCCTACAGCCCTTCTCAGACATCTCATTTCCGTGGTTACTAATTTTCTTTTATGGTTTGTTGTGAGTGACCATGTCTGGCACTGGTAGCACAGAGTTGGAATAAATATGCTTTGAATAAGATGTCTCTTTGTGCTGATTGGGATTGTCTTATGCTGTAAGAGGGGGGCTAGCTGTCCCAATACTTGGTTTGCTTTACTGCATCTAATGTCAATTTCTTTATCCAATTTCCCATCTTCGGTAAATATAGTTCCCAGATATTTAAACTCAGATGCCTGTTTAATGTCTTTGTATTCTATTGCTATGTTTAGATCTGTCTTTTTTTTTTTCCTATTTTTTCCTAATCATTAAACTAATTAAAGCAAATAGCTGACATGTTAGGGTAAAACCAACAGTCAGCAGGATGATGTTTTGAATCAAGTGACTAGGGTCAACTTGTTTTTTTGTTGTTGTTGTTGTTGTTGTTGCATGTCTTGCCGATTGCTCAATTTTCCTTTATAACATTACAAAATACGGTTATCAAGGGACTGGCACTGTTGATTAATTAAACCACAAAAATGAAATGAAAAACAGCAGTGATCCTTGGACTAGACAAATGAACCGACTATTATTATATAAGCGCTTAGTATATGATAATGGCAGAAATGGCGATCAAATAACATTCTACCGAAAATATACCATAACGATGATTGATATACCTGTTTAAATCATTATTTCTTGCATTATTTATTAATATTTCTCCGCGACCCCATCATATGATAGGTAAAGTACTCGATCGTGATTCAGAAATCACCATCAACAACAAGAAAACAACACTTAGACATCGCAGCAAAAACATGACACTATGGTCTACCTAGAAATGGACAGCAAAGAAAAAGACGTAATCAAACAGAGAACGGGAACAACAATCAAACAAGGGCCTACCTCAGGTTTAGACTTGGAATGATTGCTGTAATGGTTGAAATGATTGTTGTGGTTGTGGTTATTCATGTCGCTACTCCGTCAACATCAAACTGTACGTCTGCTCCTCTCTCCCAACCTCCGCTATAACGGCCTCGCTGATTGGCTCATTGATCATCACTGACTTTTCCACCAGGGACATCTCAGTGTTAGAAAAACCACATGTCCATGTTTTAAGTACATTTCTTGCTAGATTTCTTGATAGACAGATAACCCTCCAGTTTTAGTCACTCAAAAGAATTGATAATAATGCGTTGTAAATTATCCCTCTAGAAAGGAAAAGTTGATGTTTAGTGTGATTAATACATAAGGATATATAGTATATAGAAAAGTAACATTGACAAAAGACTGAAAATAGCATACCAAGAGCTGAAATATTGAAGATTGGCTATAAAGTGAAAATAATGGTCAGAAGTCGTTGATAGAAAACATAGGGTTTGCCTGGGGAGGAAGAGGAAGGCCAATATAGCAAACATTGTTGTTTGATGTTACTATACTAGGTAAAATTTTAATTGACATATATATGTGGCGCTGTAAGACAGAAAAATTGAGTTTGTGGGCATGAAGTTCTGTGATCCGGAAAGAGATGTGAGGAGCCAATGGCTGCCATGGTTACTTGACGTCATCCCAGCTGATGGCTAGCTTGACTTCAATGTTTTGATTCTGGCACAGCAGTCCGCATACAAATAAGCCAAATCTGTAAAACGAATGTGCGCGCAAAACTCGAGTTCTGAACCAAGACTGAAGTCCTTAACTGGACAAACAAACAGAAGTGTCTGCTGTAGTTTACAGCTGGCGAAAGCAAAGAAGAAAAAAGCAAAGTTCACAGTCTCGGCTGCCTTTATACTTTCACACACAGCTTTACTTTTTTACTACAGTTCTGTCGTTTCTCCTCCCATGTGTCTCGCTCTCCAAGAACTTTCTGTTGGTTCCCGTTTATGCAATCTGTACTGTATGTTTTTGCAATACTGTTCTAATCTGTACATTGAGTTATGGCCTTCAGGTGATTAGCGAATAGTAAATGTATCATTGTTGGCGCTGTAAACATACTGATGAAGGCCTTTTTAGCCTGGGTCAGACTAATTTATGTACTCATTACTTAAAACTCGTAAGGTCGAGGACTGGTGACTACTTCAGCACTTTCTGTAGACACGCAAAATACTCATTCCGTGCATTCTCCTGAGTTCCCCATTCAGTGAATGTAATTCTTGGATACTGGTCATCTGCCAAATTCACATGGTCGATCCTTTCGTTGCTACGGCGGCTATAGTATCTTTTTCAGAATTCACCTAATTAATATTAAGGTCAGAAGGTGTCAGGGAGCCGCCCCCTGTGGAGCGGCTAGATGCTCGCTTGCGGTTCCAATGGTCGTGGGATCAGATCAGATGAATCTTGAGTGAGTACCAGGTCGAGTGTCGTGCGACCTGGGTGTTGTTGACCCCATTACAGAGCCCAGAAAAAGACTTCAAAGCGACAGAACCGTCTTAAAAGCAATATAGGCTCCTGGGCAAACCACCGTGCTGTAGCCCTCAGGCCGTACGACAACCATTCACAGGAATGAATTGTAAATGTTCGATTGGCATGGGTCATTTATACTCGAGGGGCCCCCTATAAGTGCCCAGCGGCTCAATGCGTCAAGACGGTTTGAGCTGTTAATATGGCAACCTACCATAACTTAGGAGTGATGTTTGGTACCGAAATAGTGAATATTGAGAAAAATAAGTATTACAACATCCCCCCCCCCGTCCCCAACAAGAGCAAACCATCGATTATGTAACTGTCGGGATAGTACTGCGAGACATCCCGAAAAGGGCAAAGCGTCGAACATAAACAGATTCAACAATGATAAAATAAAACTTATTTATTATCAAAAAAAACAGAGGGCCGTGAATGATTGCTAACGCCTGCACCAGATCAGGCGCGTGGAGATTCTTTTGGTGGTTAACCCTGGAGTTAACTCTTATATTCTATTACATCAATTTCACAGACTTTACTTTTATTCTAAGTGTTTGTACAACGTTCCAAAATACTTTTTTTCTAGTAAAACTATTATAGATACATCATTACATGAACACACATTATTCTTGTTAAAATATTTATTATTTGTAGTTTTACATCAATAGGACTGAAAATCCAAGATTTTCTAAATTTTTGGAGAGAAAAAAACCCACCAAGAAAAAACCCAGAAAACCAGACGGCAACTAGAAAACCCAGATCTGGGGGACGGGGAGGGGGAAGGGGTCATCATGGGGAGCCCAAAATGGAGCACACTACACATTTTCTCACTTCGAGCCTATTTTCGGCAGCACTTCCGGCTGCACTTATTTTTGTTTCCTTTCTTAGCAACCTGATAATTTGTTTACAAGAGCTAGATTGACTGTAACACTAGAAGTCACGCGGAAACTAAACTCAACCGTTGAGAGCTACACCTGTCTACATCTTCTGGTTGTATCTACAGTTTATTAATTCAATTCTGTGCTAGACAGGTCAATAACTGACTCTTATCCACAGAATAAAGTGTCCAGTTCTGTGTTAAATAAGTAAAAAACTCAGTTACAAAAAAACTGCGACTGTTGACAGAAAAACCAAACAACAAGACCTGTTCTAAGTTTTTCGGTAAGTTAACTGTGTCCCGTAATAAGAGTTCTTCTTTTTCCACGTATTCCCAATAGAATATAGACCATCAACCAACTGACATAAGGTTCTTCTATTGTTGCAGTCATAATAATAATTCATATGCATGGCATCTCATCTACCCCATGAATTTAATGAATATTTTTTTGGCTCTCCTGTCAAATCCGGACGAAGAGTAAACAGCCGTGGACGAGTTAGTCAGAGTTCTCTCCCTTGGCCGCACTCCGAACAGTAATCGGAAAACAAACGAAATAAACGACACACTTACCTATCATCCTGCGGTTGCGTGTAGGGCTGCGTACGGTTTCGTGAGGCATTGTGAATGGTTGTGTAGTCATCATCATGCGGTTGTTGGGTTAGAGTTAGGGTTAGGGTTAGGGTTTAGGGGTAGGTTAGGGGTTAGAGTTATGGGGTAGAGTTACGGGTTAGATGTGAAAATTTTGATGTTGGATTTCGAAATACTGGCCGACAATCTGATGTTTGTGGGAGTGGCGCCACTGAAACTCTGCCAAATATGACGCCAATAGCGTGCGGCTGGTGCCCCCAATCGTTGGCGAATTGTGCGTTTTACCAGCATCCAGAGGCCCTCGATTGTTTGTGTGTGTATGGGACTTTGCGCGATTATAGGGTACTCCGGCGTCAAAATTGTCAAATCTAACGCTAAACCTAACCCTACCGCTAACCCTAATCCTAATCCTACTCCCTAACCCTAACCCCTACCCCTAACCACGCAAATTTATCGATCATTAACGCATACAAATCGGCAAACACCAACAAACAAAACACACCCAAAAAAAAACCAGATTTGTCCTGCAGCGTCGAAAAAAAACCCAGATCTGGGGGAAAGAACCAAGCATTGGCAGCCCTGATGTCGACGTGACTGTCTTCTTTGTTTCGTTGTGGCTTTTCCGATCACTGTTTGGGGTGCGGCCACGGGAGAGAACTCTGACTAAGTCGTCCAAGGCTTTTTATTCTTCGTCCGGATTTGACAGGAGTACCATTTTTTTTATTTCACTTTTCTGTGCTTAATTTCCCCCCCCCCCCCCCCCCCCCCCTTCCCCAATAAACAGAAAAAATTGATTGTTTACCGCTGCCACAATAATGTTTGACTGTACCTCACTTAAGACGCAGATTAGTGATAGTGATATTAAATATTGATTTTTTAGAGAAATTAAAATCAAGATTACATAAAATTGTGTTGTACATACATATCATCTTTATGTGGTCTTGTCTGCTGCTGTTGATCACACAACGAGAATCTACGCACATTGTGCAAAATTCCGTATGGCTGACAAGGATCTAACTTTATCTAAGTGTATATGAAACAGAAATGCACACACTAAATACTCTTTTTGTCCGTAGATTTTCATTAGTGGCTTGTTGCCCTAATTTGCCTGGAGTTATACTTTCAGTCAACATGACCAGGGAGTGGTATACCATTCTTTTCATATTTTAAAACATGTACTCAGCCTATGCTGACCCTGTGAGCTGCAGATTTTATTTGGAATGTTTTTCGACTGACCAACGTGTTGGTGTGATTTGTAGATTCAGAAAATAGCGCGATGCCGGTTGTCGAAATATTGGCGGGGCCATTATTTGATTAAAATTGATCTCGTGTGAAACTGCTGATCTTTTGGTGACTTCTGCTACCATCAATGATGAACTGCATTTCTAATGTCAGACTGTTTGTGTTAGCACTTCGGATGGCTACCATATGCTTTTAATGCGAGTGTATGCTAGATTTGCTGAGACAGCAGTTTGTCAGTCTTTCCACAAGGGACTGCGATAAACATTCTGTGTGTTTTTTGTTGGCGCAGGAGCTGAGCGAAGCTATGAAGCTGAAATTAAAATTACCAGCCCATGCTGTTTAAAAAACCAGGTCTACGTGAACCAAAGGTGAAGGTCGTAACCTTTGATCTGCTCTGTTTCAGGTTTTTTTAAATTCATTGAAAGATTTCTCAAAATAATTTTAGATGTAGAGCACAAAATTATGGTCAGCTTGAAAACCTTATACCACAAGACCCCTGCCTTTACTTCACATTTGTGGTTTGACCTGTCTTTGATAAATGTGGTTAAAAGAGATTGTTGTTTTATTGGTATGATGTCTGCTAAGAATTCTTTAACCTTATAAGAAAAAAATAAAAACAGCAGTCTTTTTTATTTTTGACCGAAGGATTCTCAATCCCTCTCCCCCTCTCCTACCATTCCCACTCTCCTACCTCCCCATTACCACATTATAAATAAATGTCTGTAATGTCTAATATCCACACTTATTTCAGCTGACCCCTGCTTCATCTTTTGTGATAGCTGACCCACCTTCATCTTTCAAGGTGTCTGGCCTCTGCTTCATCTTTGCAGTTTCAAACATTTCAGTAGTCCATTTCCAATGCAATAAGTATTTCGTACAGTTTAATCTTCTTCTTCTTCTTCAGCATTCCGAGCCCTTGCTGCAGATGTCACCCACATCCATTTGTCTCTCTGATAAGTCCTCTCTTTCCACTTGGTGACTCCGATTGTTTGCAGGTCTGCCTGTCTGTTCTCTCTTCACAGTTTTCTTAGTCTGCCTTATGGTCTATGACCCTTCAACTTTCTTGATTACACATTTTTTTAACCTCTCTGTTATCTGACATTCTCTCAGTATGCCTCAGCCATTTCAGTCTATTAACTCGTATGATGCCACTTTAAGTTTGCATTGCTAAAATTAAAAACAAATGTAATAATAATGTTCACTTTTACCTCATTTCAATCAAAGGAGATTTCAACATCGTCTTGCTGGTTGAGCCAAGGTGTGCCGAGTCCTGCCGAAATGTAAGAGCATAAACATATGTCTGTGTTTGCTGATATTAATGCTAGATCTAAGTCAAGTAGTCCTGAGCAGTTACACTGTAAAGTGTGTAGCATCTTGCCTTGAAAATTGACATATTTGAAGCCATATCCAGTGCCATGTCGAATTGGAAAATAAATAGCAATGGAGAGCATGATACCAAATGGGCAGGGGATGACCACAACAAAGATGGGCACAGAATATAAGAAACATCTTGGGTAGACAAGTGCAGAAGGGGGGTGAGCTGGAGAGAGATAAGTTTTCTTTTAGGCGTGAGTTACCATCTGTAAAGAAACTGCTACATGATGATGATGTTGTTTTCCATTATTCAGAAGACTAATGTTGCACTGTTGATGTTTGTTTAATCTCTAAAAAGTAAAATGTATTTTGAGGTGTTAGGATTTTCCATAAAGTTGCAACTTCTAAGATTCAAAAGTTTTAGACTGTTCCCATTTACTTCAGTGTTGCATTGTGATATTTGCTTCTTCTTAAGATTACCATAATTGTTATATTCTTAAAGTCAAGGATCCCTTTTCAACTCCTTGATGGATGATAGGTTCAGCATCAAGCCAGGTGCCTTTGCTTCCCATGCCTGTACCTGGTACCCACTCAAGGCTGGGTGAACCTGAGAACTAAGGTCATTAATTTTTTTTTAGTCTGGCTCCATCAGTAGCCGAAACCATGACCTTCCTATCCACAGGTGAACATCTAGCCACTACACCACCGTGGCTCTCTCTTGTTTTCTGGCATCATCTTATTTAGTTTCGTTAGTCCTGTCACCCTGAAAAGCCCCAAAACCAGCACTTTTATTTGGTCCAGTCCCCAGTGAGATTTGCCTTACCCACCGACTTGCTGTAGAGGCATGTTTTAAGAAGCACAGCACTGGTATTAGTTGTGCCTGCGCTAGCATTTGACAGGACCAGAATTGATTGTATTAACTGAAAATAGCATTGTGGGAAGGGGTGGGAGGAAAGGGGGAATAGGGTTCCTTGTGAACATCACATTTCCTATTACAACTAATGGTAACACAGAAAGCAGAATTCGCTAAATCACTGGCTTTATTTATATATTATCCAACTCTGTGCTACCAGTGCCAGACATGGTCACTCACAACAAACCATAAAATAAAATTAGTAAACATGGAGATGAGATGTCTGAGAAGGGCTGTAGGAGTGACCATAAGAGATAAGATCAGGAATGAGATTTTAAGAGGAAAAGTCGGCACAGAACCAATTCTAAATTACATACGAAGACAGCAGGTAAAATGGTTTGCCCACTTAGAGAGAATGCATTGTGACACCATACCATACAAAGCATACATGGAAAGAGAAGAATGACGTAGAGCACGAGGTAGACCAAGAACAAGATGGAAGGATAACATCAGAGCAACTCTACAACAGCACGATGTGCCTATGGTCGAGGCGGCCAGAAGAGCTAGAGACAGAACGTTATATCTCCCTCGACACCCACAGTGGTAAAAGAGGAAGTGAAGAAGAATAAGACTGGCTTTATGGGTTTTTTTTCCCCTAGGTCACCAGAGTGAAAGGTTTAAATTCTAACCCGACTTGCTGATTGTTTTTCTAATAAAAGATGCACACTAATTTCTTTTAAAAAATTTTTGTATTTCTTTTCAGTGAATGGCAGCAAAGCATATTGTCTTTTTGTATGGAACTCTGAAGTCAGGCCAATCAAATTTTAGGGTATTGAGTGATCCCAAAACTGGTCTTGCCAGATTTTTGGCTTTTGGACAGACAGTCAAAAGATATCCCTTGGTTGTTACGCCACAGCATTCCTTCCCATTTCTGCTACCAGTTGAGGGTAAAGGCGAGGTCAGTAGAATATTTAATCATGGTTGTTTATTCCTTCAAAATTATTTCTTTTGATTAGCATGACTTGTTTTGAACTCCAACATTTTGCCTGTTTTCTTTCCCACTGAGGCTTTCAGCGCCCCATTTTGTGGGAGGACTATGGGGAAGGGGGGTGCAGGGCAGATTAAGTACACTGATTATGTGCTTAGAGCATCACAAAGGAAGGGGCACCATATAAACTTTCAGTAGCCTTGTAGTTAAACATTTTTTTTTTTTTCAGTTGAAGTATATTTTTTAAAAATTCCATCAAAACAGCGTGCAAAACAAGACAGGCTGGGTGCTTTTTCTCTGTTGATTACAGAAGCAGATGTATAATATAAGATTAGTTTTGAAGATTTGAGCAAAAACTGCATTTTTTTTAAATACAAAAAGTAAGCGAACACATTACAGATATAAATAAAATGGAAGTATACACAAATAGATATTATCTTCCATCTTACTGTAAGGTTTGATTAATTTCGCAAAATAAAATTGTATTATCTAGTTTATGATTCTTTATATTTCAAATTATATAATATATATATTTCGGGAAGGAGAAGGGGGGATCACCAGTGCCGTCTTAACACATGGGCACTTGCCCGTGGGCCCCACGAGTATAAGGGGCTCCATGCTAATCTGTCTGTGTCGGTGAACCATTTACATTTCATTTATGTGAGTGGCTGTCATAGAACCCTAACACACTCGGGCCCAGAGGCTCACAATCCTGTTAAGAGAGCTTTTGGAGGAGGGAGAGAACACTAAAATCTTCGAGTGCTTAGAGCAGCAAAGGGTCTTTATCCACCTTGAAGGGGGAGGGGAAATGAATAAACAACGAATATACAAACTTTTTTCCAAAGGGTTACAAATTGGGCACTCAGTCCCGTCCTACATTCAGCCCTTTCAACCACTCGGGAGAGAATAATAGATCCACTGTCGCCCTAATAAGCATATCATAAGAAGTGACCAGTTAGGTATTGGATGAAATATGACATATTAGGCCAAAAAAAGACATGTATCACAGTCTGTCTGAAACCTTAACACAATATGCCAAATACCCTTCTAAGGTCAAATGAGGAAGTAGAAGAGGAGTCAAAAGAAAAAGATAAAGAAGTTTGTTTTCATAAGCTAAACTTTGTTATTTTTTTTTAATTACACAGATTTCCTAATGTTTTCTTTACAGAGATGTTTGTCTGCACTTATTAGCCATGATACTTTCACTGTTTTATAAGCCAGGCTAAGGTCATTTTTTAATTTAACGCTGACTGTTCTGATCAGCCAGACTAACTTTTTTTTTTTAAAGGAGCACAGATACAGAAGAAAGAAGTTTTAATTGCTGAACTGGTATCTATTTTTCATTAGCCTAACAGGTTTCACTAGCCAGGTGTATCTGTTTCGCATTAGCCAGACAGGTTTCTGTTACATGAACTAGACTGTTCTCATTAGCCAGGCAAGTATCTGTTACATGAACTAGACTGTTCTCATTAGCCAGGCAAGTATCTGTTACATGAACTAGACTGTTCTCATTAGCCAGGCAAGTATCTGTTACATGAACTAGACTGTTCTCATTAGCCAGACAAGTATCTGTTACATGAACTAGACTGTTCTCATTAGCCAGACAAGTATCTGTTACATGAACTAGACTGTTCTCATTAGCCAGACAAGTATCTGTTACATGAACTAGACTGTTCTCATTAGCCAGACAAGTATCTGTTACATGAACTAGACTGTTCTCATTAGCCAGACAGGTATCTGTTACATGAACTAGACTTCTCATTAGCCAGACAAGTATCTGTTACATGAACTAGGGACTGTTCTCATAGCCAGACAAGTATCTGTTACATGAACTAGATGTTTCTCATTAGCCAGACAAGTATCTGTTACATGAACTAGACTGTTCTCATTAGCCAGACAAGTATCTCGTTACATGAACTAGACTGTTCTCATTAGCCAGACAAGTATCTGTTACATGAACTAGACTGTTCTCATTAGCCAGACAGGTATCTGTTACATGAACTAGACTCAGAGTCAGGCAAGTATCTGTTACATGAACTAGACTATTCTCATTAGCCAGGCAAGTATCTGTTACATGAACTAGACTGTTCTCATTAGCCAGACAAGTATCTGTTACATGAACTAGACTGTTCTCATTAGCCAGGCAAGTATCTGTTACATGAACTAGACTGTTCTCATTAGCCAGACAAGTATCTGTTACATGAACTATACTGTTCTCATTAGCCAGACAGGTATCTGTTACATGAACTAGACTGTTCTCATTAGCCAGACAAGTATCTGTTTATATTTAACTAGATTAGTTTCTGTTTTTATCAGTGTGACTAGTGCCGGTTTCTGGTAATGAGGCTTGTGTCTGTTTTTTAAAAATTATTAATGATGTTTGTGTCAGTGTTTATTAATGAAGCCTGTGTCTGTTTTTATTAATGAGGATTGTGTCTGTTTTTAATTGATGAGCTTGGTACAAGTTTTTAATAATAAGGATTGTGTTTAAACAGTATTATGGGAGAGCTTAGAAAAATGTCAGTGTGTTTATTTTGCTGGAGTTCGCAAAAGAAAGATGGCTTTAAAATAAAAAAGGAATTTTGTATCAAGCTACTTATGTTGACTGACATGTTACAGCTGGCAGGACAAATAGTGACACTATATGTTGGTGTGTGATTAGCTGAAAGGTTACTGAATGATGCAAGCTATGAATGGTGTTGCAGACAGTACATTTTTACCAGCCAGTCGGAGGTTGATTTTGGAATAGCCTTAATACAATTTGAGCAAGAGGCAGAACCGGAGATCTCCCTAACCCCGAAAGCGGCAGAAAAGAAAGTCTTTATCCTCTTCTTCTGTGTTGGCCTTTAAAAGGGTGGCTGGCATGTATTGTGGTTTTCAGCTAGGCTGTAGTATTAGCATCTTTTGGCCAAACACATTCAATTTCAGCAGCAAATTCAGATTATTTGCATCTTGCGCTACACTTGGTCAGGAGTCCATTAATTTCTTGCTCAACACTGGGCCCTGGAATCCACACAATGAAAGAGGAAATAAAGAAGATAAGCAGAAGAAGAAGAAGCCTTTACGCTCATTCCATGTTACTTAATCAGTTAAACTAATCATATTCTAAATTTTCAGTATGTTCAGGGAGAGGTCTACGAGGTCAGCGAATCAAAACTGCAAAGGCTGGACGAGTTTGAGGGCCACCCAGATTTCTACCTCAGAGAGAAGGTCGCTGTGGCTGTGACAAGTGCAACAATCACAGCCTGGTCTATCTACCAGAAACCATACACTGTTGGGTCTATTTCCTCTCACAGTTTGAACCAATGATGATTGAGTTGCCACACCTGAAAAACTACGCATTTAATTCTGCAAATAAATGAACAGTTAATGAAACAAACTTTTGTTACAAATTTATTGAGATTGAAATATACCGGCAACATTGTTACAATACTGGTTAAAATTTTACTTTATGTTGATATTTGTTTTAGAGGTTTTATGTGTAAACTGCTGTGACATTTTGAATAAATTGCCTGTTGCTGTTACATCATCTGTACTTTCATAACATCTTAGTTGAAAACTCTCCTAAAGGGTCTTTTTGTTTCCTTATTCTTCTTCTCCTCCTCCCCCTCCTCCTTATTTGAACATTGTCATACATCAGTCTGAATAGATTTATAGAAAAGGAAAAAAAAGCTGCTGTCAGTTAAAGTTAGTTGAAATCTTCACAGAATTTGTCCTGAAAAGATGCTTTTTTAACATAAAATAATTGCCTTTGTGTGTCTTACATATTCTTTTACCTTTTTACCACCTCCACATTTAAATTAACTGGTATCTGCCATCTTTAAGTTGTTATTTTTGTTTTTGAAACTGATTAACTATCAATTCTGATAGAACAGAGCATTTTAAAACGATGCTTTTGTTTATTAAACAAAATATTTTGCTGGAATTAAACATGGTTTTGTGGTCTGTTTTGTGCTTCTGCAACTCAGGGTGAAGGAGATGACAGACTGTGAGTTATGATTAACCTGAGAGTATTCTAGTCATGTGGTTGAGTAACTCTGATCACTAATGTCAACATTTATCTCCTCTGGCATATATAGGATCAGTCAGTTGCTGTCTTTCTTCCATAGTTCAGCAGCCATGGATATCAGTCATATTCAATCACTCATCAAGATTGTATGTTGGCATTTTTTTCCAGTCCAGTTTTTAAATGTTTTCCCCCCACTTTATTCTTGTCCATTTTTTTAAAGATGAGGATTTCACCTTTGTTCCCCGTGTTTTCCTCTTTATACATTTGTCTGCAAGTTTTGTTACAAGCAGGATTTTTAAACTTGATATATAGCGGCTTCAAATGAAAACATCTTGTAACAAGTCAGTTTGTTATTAGGGATGTCAGGGTGTTAAGAACATGACTTCCAAGTGCATATGAACATGGTGATGTTATAATGACAGTTTAAAGATGGCTACCCCACTTTTGGCATGCACCAGAGAGATGCAGCGCTATCTGCTTTTTTTTTTTTTTAATCAATAAATGGGTGAAGCCTGTAGTAATTTAATCAGCAAATGACAGGCTGCAAGAAAACGGCATGTATTTTTTTTTTTTTAACACTTATTAAAGTTTTCCTATTTTGTATTTTTATGTGCGGAAATTATATTATTTCTTAGATCTTAATCATAGTTATATCCCCTCTCTTCATTCTAATTTTGTTTAAGATAGCTTTATTTTGTCAACCCCTAATATTCACCCAATGTTGCTAATATATAAACATTTTTCAACAACATTAACTCCTATAGGATCAGAGTGTCATGTACAGGGTTTCTGTCTCTTTAATTTACTGTTACAGATTAAGAGTTAACTATTTACATGCCATGATGTTGATCCGCTGCTTAAACCTAAACCTGTGATTGATATACTTTTTCTGTAAAGACACTGGTCTAAGTTTAACCCCCTCCAGAAGAAGCAGGATTATTGTGTCCGCAACCAGTGTGGCTGCAGGGATGAGCCAGCCTAAACATGAGGAATTGACTGTCCTAAACATGAGGACTTCACTGTCCTAAAAAATTGGGACGGGACAGTCCTAAACATAGGGAATGGATAGTCATAAACATGAGGATTGGACAGTCATAAACATGAGGACTTGACAGTCCTGAAAATTGGGACTGGACAGTCATAAAAACATAGGGAATGGATAATTATAAACATGAGGAATGGATAGTCCTAAACATGGGGACTGGACAGTCCTAAACCTGAGGACTTCACACTCCTAAACATAGGAGGTGGACAGTTCTGGACAGTCCTGTCCTAAACTGGGACTGGAAAATCCTAAACATAAAGACTGGACAGTCCTAAACATCTGAACATGAGGTCTGGACAGTCCTAAACATGGGGACTGGACAGTCCTAAACATGAGGTCTGGACAGTCCTAAACATAGGAACTGGACAGTTCTAAACATGAGGTCTGGACTATCCTAAACATGGGGACTGGACAGTCCTAAACATGGGGACTGGACAGTCCTAAACATGAGGTCTGGACTGTCCTAAACATGGGGACTGGAAAGTCCTAAACATGGAGACTGGACAGTCCTAAACATGGGGACTGGACAGTCCTAAAGGATGGGGTTCTAAACTGGACTGTCCTAAACATGGGAACTGGACAGTCCTAAACATGGGAACTGGACTGTCCTAAACATGGGGACTGGACAGTCCTAAACATGGGAACTGGACTGTCCTAAACATGGGGACTGGACAGTCCTAAACATCGGAACTGGTCAGTTTTCACAACTTTGTAAAAGGTTAAAAAAAAAAAGTAAAGAGGGCTGATCACCCTTCCTTATATGTTGGGACCTAAAATAAGTGAAGGCATGAGACTTGATGTCCTAACACATATAGAATTAAGAAATTGTCGTCACAGCACTTGGGACATTTCCCATAATTACTCTGTCCCCATCTTCAGCAGCAAGTGCAGAGTTTAAGTTCCAATGCCGCCAATAACATTCGATGGTATTACCCATTACATTTTTTCCTCAAGTGTTGATCAATGAATAAAAAATTCCGTATTGACTCCTTACAGTACTATTACCCTCAGACTGATAATTTTTCTGCTTTCGAACTCTTCCCTCGCGCACACCCCCCCCCCCCCCCTTTCCTTTCCAATCCCCAGAGGATGCTTAGAACATCTAGCTCGTCACATCATGCATGAACTCACTAACAACAAGTGCTGCAGAACCATCTATCTGTCTGCCTGTTAGATATCCTAACTTTAAAATGTTTAACACTTGCCTACACTATAAAGTTATTTATAACATTAATAACAAGATGCTAACAATAGTATCCGCTATGGGACTACCTTGACCTCCTACTTAATGTTATAAATGAATTTCTTCTTCTTCTTCACCAGCTGTAAGCTGCTGAAAGTTCTGGTTGTTCATCCATTTGGACTTTGGCTTTGTGCCAGGGCCTGAGTTTTGCATGTACATCTGTTTCACTGGCTTATTTGTGTGTAGTTGGTTGTTTCTTATTGCTCTGTCAGATACATTGAAAATTTGAGGAAAGCCCACCAGTTGGTCAGCTCTTACAATATGCTTTTTGGGTCGGCAGTGGGTCTATTCTTGTTTTTCCGGCAATGGGGTTTGGAACCTGCACATGGAATATAAATTAGTTTAAGGTTAAAGCCAGTGTTTTCCATTTGTTGCTGGTCTGTGAAACAGTTTAAGGGGTACTTCATTCTTTCTGATTTCATCATGTTGTATCTGATTTTATCATGTTGTATCTGATTTCATCATGTTGTATCTGATTTCATCATGGTGTATCTGATTTCATCATGTTGTATCTGATTTCATCATGTTGTATCTGATTTCATCATGTTGTATCTGATTTCATCATGGTGTATCTGATTTCATCATGTTGTATATGATTTCATCATGGTGTATCTGATTTCATCATGTTGTATCTGATTTCATCATGCTGTATCTTATTTCTTCATGTTGTATCTGATTTCATCATGTTGTATCTGATTTATTCATGACCTATCGAGATCTTCTGAAGAAATGCATCTCATCTGTAATTTTTTGTTTAAAAGGCATGAAGAATAAATAGACCACCATTGGATGGCATTAATCCCCACATGAAGTCCAGGGCCACATTTTGGAGAAGAAAGACTGGACCCACTACCCTCTTAACAAACATGTCATAGGAGGCAACTGATTAGTGTGTTTCCATCAATGTCAGAGTGCATGTCCCTGAGAGGCAAGGAACCAACATTCTGCATACAAATAAGCCATGTTTGTAAAACATGTGTGCACAAACAAGTTCTGGATCAAATCAAAGTCCAGAATTGGAGAACAAGCAGAACTTTTTTCCAGAGTTTACAGCTGGTGAACGCTAGGAAGTTGAAAAAAATAGCGTCATTTATATAGACTGACGAAAGAAACATGGACGAGAGGAAGCAGAAGACAGTATAATGCTTGAGAGTTATTGTACGAGTGACTTGGGTTAAATCTGCTGTCCCGAAATGATGACACTGCCTTACCGGAGGAACAACTGTTTTATTGACACACATTCACAAATTACATGGCCTGGTTATATTCACACAGTCACAAAATTCATGGCCTGGTTATATTCACACAGCCACAAATTACATGGCCTGGTTATATTGACACACAGCCACAAATTACATGGCCTGGTTATATTGACACACAGCCACAAATTACATGGCCTGGTTATATTGACACACAGCCACAAATTACATGGCCTGGTTATATTGACACACAGCCACAGATTACATGACCTGGTTATATTGACACACAGCCACAGATTACATGGCCTGGTTATTTATATTGACACACAGCCACAATTTACATGACCTGGTTATATTGACACACAGCCACAGATTACATGGCCTGGTTATATTGACACACAGCCACAGATTACATGACCTGGTTATATTGACACAGCCCACACATGACCATATTGACACACAGCCACAGATTACATGACCTGGTTATATTGACACACAGCCACAGATTACATGACCTGGTTATATTGACACAGCCACAGATTACATGACCTGGTTATATTGACACACAGCCACAGATTACATGACCTGGTTATATTGACACACAGCCACAGATTACATGACCTGGTTATATTGACACACAGCCACAGATTACATGGCGTGTAAACATCAACTGCCCAATAATTTTGAGATTTGGTCAAGGCTCCTTGTGTTGTTGTTGTTGTTGTTGCTACGTTACATACTGGTGAACAGATATCTGCACATCACATAACGTATGCTGCTAAACGCCCTGGACATTCTGATGCCTGCACAGGAGCGTCTAGTCGCTTCGCTATGGTGACTCCCCAAGGTACTGAAGTACTTAAACGTATTTCTTGCATTTGTTTCCTATTTCGTGATCAAAGCTACATGGTCAGCAGATTGTACACACAATGCCCACCAAATGATATTCCCTGCATACCATGTATAGATATAATCATTATTTCACTGTACAAATTGAATAAAACAGGGGATAGTAGACGTCCCTATCTAACGCATTGTTTGTTATTTTAACAATTGTCAACTTTGTTTTCAATTTTTATGACTGTTCTTGTATCAAGTATTTTAATTTATCTTGCATCTGATCCTTGAGTGGGTGAAAAGAGAAATTTCATCAGTGAAGTCCAGGTATCTAGTGTTTCGTAGTGGTCGACTGAATTCCATTTCTGGGAGCAGCTGTTGCTGTCTTCATATCATAATCCAGTGGATTTACCACCGAACGCACACAACTGATACCATAGAATGGACACAAAGGAGCTGAACTGAACTGAGCTACACTAGTGTGACATCTATGCGCACTTATACAAGACATGTAACTCCCGCTATCTTTAATGTCCAGCACTTGATGATGCTAAGCACACTAAACGTGTTTTACTGCACACAGAATAACTGGTTCTATTCAGGTTTTTCACCCCATCTCGTCGGGCGCGAGATATCCTTGGGATTCCCCGGGACAGTCCAACAGTCTAGGGGTGATATGCTTTCGTTCGGCGTGTCATACGAACGTCGGCAACTAGTCGCAGACGGTCGAGGTCACAGTTATACAGTGCAGACAAATGTCTCGACTTCTTTTGATCGGGTCGGCAACCTGTTTCCCACTCGAAAATGCACAGGCTTTTTTTTTTTTTCTCCCAGACGACAGTGAGCAACTCTCTTTTCTGTGAACGTTAGGGTTTAGGGCTAACATACAGGAATACTGACAGGTCAAGGAGACACGTCGAAGGCCACGTCACCAAGTAATGACAGGGCTTCCACAGAGGGCAGAGTTCACGGCGATAAAAGGAACGAAAGTAACAGACAGTGGAAATTGTGACGCAATAAACGATAACAATGTTGAAAAAAAAACTTGACACACAACATGCCTAGAATATAGGACTTTTTATGTTTTAGCGTTTGCTTTAAAGGAACAAAGGTTAATACTAACCCTTAACCTAACCCTATTATACCGTAGGACTGCCCCGGAGAATTCCCTACGAAATCTCGCTCCCGACTATATAAGGTGAAAAACCCTTGGGGGGAACCTTGGGACATTTCCATAGGAACTTCATCCCAATATTTAACCGCAAGTGTAGAGCTCCATTTCCGATGGCACCAGTAACTGCATGTCCGTCTCACCTTTCCCCTGAGTGTTGATCGTCGGCCAGATCCCTTGGCCACTCCTCGCATCACTAGTTTCTTCAGACCATGATAATCCACCTGTGCCCCCGGGCTGGTCATTCGCTTCCAAAAGACCCTTAGAACATCTAGATTCTCGTGTATCACTTCACTGCCAAGTTGTACGGAGCCAGCAGGAAAAGACAGACAAAGAAGAGAGGAGCAGATGAAACGGAGAATACACGATATTCCCATGGAGAAAGGTGATGCTAGAGTATGCTGTCGCGTGGATAGGGTTATACCCGCACGCTTGCCGACTATCTAGCGAATTTTACTTTAATATGTCTATAATGTCTGTCCTCTCACCTACACACTGGATTCCTCTATCCAACAGTCACGCCGCCCACTCACCTTGACACGGCTTATGTTCGTAGTGATTATAACTGATTGTCATCACACTGGGAAGGTACTGCCGAGGTCAAATTCCTGCGGCCGTAGACACAGAAGTAAGGGAACTGATAGATCAGCATTCAGACCCAGAAGATATCGTCATCTACGCAGATGGATCCGTGAAGCGCGGATCAGGGTCAGCATGGGCATAGTATAGTATAATATATAGTAATTATATATTAAAACTCTTCTGTGTGTAATGGGAAATGGTAGAAATAAATTAATTAAGAAAGAAAGAAAGAAAGAAAGAAAAAGAAAGAAAGAAAGAAAGAAAGAAAGAAAGAAAGAAAGAAAGAAAGAAAGAAAGAAAGAAAGAAAGAAAGAAAGAAAATGAAAGAAAGAACATAGAAGAAAGAAAAAGATAGACAGAAAAAGAAAGAAAAAGAAAGAAAGAAAGAAAGAAAGAAAGAAAGAAAGAAAGAAAGAAAGAAAGAAAGAAAGAAAGAAAGAAAGAAAGAAAGATAGACAGAAAGAAAGAAAGAAGGAAAGAAAGAAAGAAAAAAAAAGAAAGAAAAAGAAAGAAAGAAAGAAAAGGAAAGAAAGAAAAGGAAAGAAAGAAAAGGAAAGAAAGAAAGAGAAAGAAAGAAAAATAGAAAGAAAGAAAGAAAGAAAGAAAGAAAGAAAGAAAGAAAGAAAGAAAGAAAGAAAGAAAGAAAGAAAGAAAGAAAGAAAGAAAGAAAGAAAGAAAGAAAGAAAGAAAGAAAGAAAAGAAAGAAAGAAAGAAAGAAACTCACATCCCATACAATCAGCTATCTAATCGTTGTCTAACAATTCCAGATTGTTACCTTGCACCAGCAACACGTTTGATAGTGTTTCTGTCATGTCAGCAGAAACCGACTGGAACCACAACTCAGTTCGTGACCTTATCTGTGGCGATTACGTGAAGGAAAGACGTCCCGCCTTCTGGAGTATGACACCTGTTATGTGAGGCGCCAACACTGACTCATACTGTCTTCAAATCAATCTTGGAGTGTGACACGTGATATGTGAGACACCAACACTGACCCATTCTGTCTTTGATACAGTCTTGAAGGGGACACCTGGTCCGTGAGGCCCCAACGCTGACCTCTTCTGTCTTTGATACAGTCTTGGAGTGTGACACGTGATATTTGAGACACCAACACTGACCTATTCTGTCTTTGATACAGTCTTGGAGTGTGACACGTGATATGTGAGACACCAACACTGACCTCTTCTGTCTTTGATACAGTCTTGGAGTGTGACACGTGATATGTGAGACACCAACACTGACCTATTCTGTCTTTGATACAGTCTTGGAGTGTGACACATGATATGTGAGACACCAACACTGACCTATTCTGTCTTTGATACAGTCTTGGAGTGTGACACGTGATATGTGAGACACCAACACTGACCTATTCTGTCTTTGATACAGTCTTGGAGTGTGACACATGATATGTGAGACACCAACACTGACCTATTCTGTCTTTGATACAGTCTTGGAGTGTGACACGTGATATGTGAGACACCAACTCTGACCTATTCTGTCTTTGATACAGTCTTGGAGTGTGACACATGATATGTGAGACACCAACACTGACCTATTCTGTCTTTGATACAATCTTGGAGTGTGACACGTGTATGTGAGACACCAGCACTGAATAGGTATCTGTCTTTGATACAATCTTGGAGTGTGACACGTGTATGTGAGACACCAACACTGAATAGGTATCTGTCTTTGATACAATCTTGGAGTGTGACACATGATATGTGAGACACCAACGCTAACCTATTCTGTCTTTGATACAGTCTTTGAGTGTGACACCTGGTCCGTGAGGCCCCAACGCTGACCCATTCTGTCTTTGATACAGTCTTGGAGTGTGACACCTGTTACGTGAGGCCCCAACACTGACCCATTCTGTCTTTGATACAATCTTGGAGTGTGACACCTGTTACGTGAGGCCCCAACACTGACCCATTCTGTCTTTGATACAGTCTTGGAGTGTGACACCTGGTCCGTGAGGCCCCAACACTGACCCATTCTGTCTTTGACACAATCTTTGAGTGTGATACCTGTTATGTGAGGCACAAACACTGACCCATTCTGTCTTTGATACATTTGAGAAACCCTGAGATTAACCCCATTTATCGTGCTGATTAAATGCTTTTCTTTTGCCAACCATAATGTGTCCGACACAGCGCTTGACTAATCCACACATACAAACAGTTGTCTTAAAAAATTTAGTTTCATACCGCAATTACCTCCTGTGTGTAGTAAGACATCCGCGCTCGCATACGTACACACACACACACACACACACACACACACATTTGCACGAACACGCGATCCATAGATACACATCCCTCAAATGCGCGCACAAAGACACATCCATTATGAACGCATCCCTAGAGGGGGCGACACAAAGAAACCATGGGTTAGTGGGAGTGGCACTCAGCCCCCTTCAGAAATATTCTATGAGTAGATTCTAAGGGTTTAATCTTTGTGTGGGCTCTGTCCGTAATAAAGAAGACATGATGTCTGAACTCAGTTAGCCTTATGCTCAGGCCAAAATAGTATTACGCTGTACATATTAGGTTTAGACGAACTGTTAGAAGGCTGGTCGCACATGCGGGAGACCCGGGTTCGAATCCTCACAGCGAATTTTCTTTCTGTCAGTAAAAGTAAGTAAAGGACCCTTTTCCACACCTTAAGGCGTATAGGGCATATAGGGCTAGACCTATATTTGTATAATCCAATCGACACAAGATGGGTGATGTGGTCAGTATCACACCGGCCGCCTTCACTTTCCCGGGACTGCACCTGGTACCCACTCAAAGCTGGGTCGACCTGGGAGCCAAGGTCATTTTTGAAAAAAGTCCGGCTCCGCCAGGGAGCGAACCCACGACCTTCCGATCCGCGTCTAGCCGTCTAGCGACTCCACCTTTCTGTCAGGTGCAAAGTAAAACCCTCACCAGCACAGTCGTGACAAGAGCCCTAGCCATGCGACCCTAAGTCCGAAGGCTCAAACACCCTGCCTACATCGCACAAGTGGTATATAAAGTCACTAATGGCAATCTGTCAGGCTTGATATTATCCTTACGTCCTTTTTAGGACGAATTTTTTTCTTATTTGAAGCCCCACCCTGGCTTTTGCCAGGGGCCGCAATATAGGCAGGCCATAAATATGGCCAATTGTCTGAACGCGGTTTCTGGAACCTCTCCACGGTGATCCTCATCCACTTGGTGTTATCGGGTGTTTATCGCTTGTGTGATGTCCTAGTGGGGTAGAAAGTCAGTCAGTCAGTCAGTCAATTTGACAGGCCGTAGTAAGTAAGTAAAAGTAAGGACCCCATTTCACGCGC
>CAJHNH020000362.1:255135-285174 GCA_905116865.2 Candidula unifasciata
TTGGTGAGTTCCCGGAAAACCTGTTCAGCCGTTAGGTCATATTTAGGGCCGGCTATATATAGGGGGCAAGCAAAAGCCAGGTTGATTTTGAACACGGCCATCTTTAGATATAGATACAGATGGGCGTGATTTTGAATAGGATGGGAGAATAAATGCTAACTTTATATCCTTGTCATTGTTGTATATAATGTTTTACTTTCATTAGCCATTTCTAGGCAATCATAGTACGTTATTCTGGCAGTCCAAAGTATTCGCAACATTCTTCTCAACAACCACATCTCAGTTGCCTCCAAATATGTTTTAATCTGTTTGCTCACATTCCAAGATTCACAGCCATGGAGCAATCAAAGCAGATTTGTTATGTAATGTTTTCTATATTTGTCGGCACTAATCCCTCTTGTTCGTTACCCTCCCTCGTTGCTATAATTAAATCCCCTTTCTTGTTTTGACACTTAACCGAGTAGCAGGGCATACTTTCGTACCGGGGGCTGCGTTAGCGCAGTCGATAAGAAGTTGGCTTTCAAATCCAGCTGCGACTCGCTGCAGCCACGATCGGTGTTCGAAACCGGGCGGCTCCCGGGGTTCACCCAGCCTCTAGTAAATGGGCACCAGAGTGATACTCTGGGGAAACTTGGAGGAACGTCGCTGTAGCTACAGAGTTATGTGTGAACGGCGACACAGGCGGACAATTCTTATCAGCTGTCCGTACTGGTGGCAGAGCACTTATGGTTTATAACCGTGTGCAATGACGCTGGTTCACATCTCCCGACTTTACCTTTTTTTTTTTTTTACTTTCGTACCAAGGCATGACTGATTTTCGTTATATCGGGTACAAGATATTGAAGATGCATTGACCGTGCTGGAGCATACCGTGCTGGAGAATTAGCTAGAGGTAGAGAGACCTTCAAGCCTGCCATGAAGAGAGCGGCGTTCTGTAAAGGACCGGCAGACTGACTGCTCCATGGAGTGACCATAGATCCCGTTTTCACTGAGACAGTTGCCGTTGTTAGGCGTGTCCCGACCGTCCTGACAGTATGTCAACAAAGCGCAGTTTTATAATAACCTATGAGCAAGCTTATGAATAGAACATACACTTATAATAATATCAATGGATTTTATTATATTTCAATCGCTTTGTAGCCCCTGGCTCCTGGGATTTTGTGTCCCTGTCTTTCCTTTGCCTATCAGTGAGAAATAAACGGGATGCGGTGAAACTATCTTGCTTGAGATGCCCCGTTTTCAGTTCAAACTATTATTGGTAGCTCAATGTATAATGATGTGTCCTGTTTTCAGCTCAAGGTATTAATGGTATGTCCCCTTTTCAGCTAGGTATTAATGGTATGTCCCGTTTTCAGGCTCAAGATACTAAGATCACCCTATATGACCCTTTATGTTTCCTACCTATGGCTTTCTTTGTTTTCTTGGATCTCTTTACCAAGATCGGTTGTTGGAGAATGCAGACCGTAGAATAATATACATACTACCTGCAGTTATCACTTCCACCTCTTCCTTACAGAGGACTTTTCCATGGAAGCGACGAGTTCTACGCTTCTAGCGGAGACAAAGACGATATGTGCGAGGGTGCCATCTGGTTGTACAAGGCAACCAACGACGCCCAGTACCTCACCGATGCCAAATCGTTCGTGGAGACTGACACCGCCTGGGCTTATGAGTGGGACGACAAGATGGTTGGCTGTCAAGGTAACTGTTGTATTCTTGATGGTGTCTTCTTGGTCGAGATAGCTGTTTGTTGATCGCTGTCCAAAAGTATCACCGCAAATTTTTTTAGCGGGAAGGGGAAAGGGGGGGGGGGTTATAAGAATAACGAAGAATAATGAAAAACACGGAAACTTCCAGGACAAAAGGAATCAGTCGTCTCATATAGCAGACAACAGATTTATGTACAAGTCCTTCCATTTGTCTACCTGATGGTCTTATGTGTATTGTCAGATGTATTGTATTTAGGAAAACAGACAGACATATAGATATATGGATGGGGAGGAGGCTGAAGGAGCGTAGACAGTTATAGATAGAGAGAGGTAGACAGACATAAAAGTAAGCAAGTAGGCAGATGGAGGTAAATACACTACACACTAGATGTGTTAGGGCAGACAGACAAGATAGATAGTTAGAGAGACCGACCGACTGACCAACGGACGGACCGGCAAGTAGGCAGGTAGGTAAAGTAGTCAGACAGACAGACAGACGGGCTGACAGACAGACGGATAAATAAGTAGATAGATAAATAGATAGATAGATAGATAGACAGACAGACAGATAGACAGACAGATAGACAGACAGACAGACAGACAGACAGACAGACAGGACAGACAGACAGACAGACAGACAGACAGACAGACAGACAGACAGACAACCCAGTTGACCCCTTCGTCATGTTCTAGCCCTGCTGTACGAGGTGACCAAGAGCAGCCAGTACAGAGAGGCTGTGGAATCGTTCTTTTCACCGACGGCTGGTTGCCCAGTGGCGATATCGACTACACACCTTGTGGTCTTGCCTGGAGAGACAAGTGGGGATCGCTGGGGTAACATTCCTTTTATTTCATCACCGAGCTACAGCGCTGCTAAGTTAAGATAGTTGCGTTTACTTTACAGGACATTGCAGAACTAACCCCAGCATCTTTTGGCTGTTGTGGGTTTTTTTTGCAAATTTAACCCAGTAGTTTGCCATTGCTTCCTGGACGGTCGGCTTCTCGATACCACTGTCGAAACCAACGCAATTCGCAAGGCCCGCAGCTGGGATCGAACCTGGCACCCCAGCATTACGAAATGCTCTGGCAACGCCTAAGCCACAGACGCCGACAGCGCTACTACCAACCCTTGAACACCCCACTCGTAGTGCTGTAATGTTCCTTACACATTTTTGCTCACATGCCTTATGCTGTGCAACTGCTTTGTCGTGACTGCTACTTCATCGACGATAACCAACCAGTCTAGTAAATGAAGGTTGGCTTTGTTACCTGAGGTGACTGCCTTGTGCATTTAATGCGTGTTCATGCTACTGACTTTGACCAAGCTGAAGATTGTTAAACTATTCACATAGGACAGGGATGCGCATTTTGTGTAGTTTTCGCTGGAGTGGAAATTGGGCGATTTCTCGTGAAAAGGGGTGGGGGGGGGGTTGACCGTGTGTGCGCAGGTGTAACTATGGTTAACAAACTTTTTAATGATTCTAAGTATTCGAAGAGACCTTGTTTTCAATGCCCTATAATAATAATTATGTTATGAATACCAATTAAAAAAATTATAATATATTTGAAATACACGAAATGTATTTAAAAACATCACATCATCATCATTAGTTTCCACTTCTGCAATTAAGCGTTGTAGGAAGGAATAGTTTGCGGTCCATTGCTTGATGCGCAGCAATGGATACTGTCATTCCGTGTGGATGAAGAAGCTCTTTCATGTATTTAAAACAATACCAAGAAAAATGCTTCTATACCTGGTTGGGGGAGGGGGGTGTCTGTTAGCTACTTGCACGTTGTCTAGAGGAAGGAAGACTGAGCCCCAGTTTTTGGCGCCTCAGGGAGATATGTTATTTCTATATTGCTGATAAACTGCTAAGGCGTTGCGAGTCCAACACGTAATTCTAACGATCGAAATCTACTGCTGGCTGTGTGGATTTTTATTGTGGAAAAATGGATCCTAACTTTACTTGATATAGTTGATATAGTCGGCCTATGTGGCCGAACGCGCTTCGTAATACCGGGGTGCCGGGTTCCATCCCAGCTGCTGGTGGTTTGTCTTGCGTTGGTTTCGACAGTGGTACCAAGAGCTGGCCGTTTAGTAGCAATGGCAAACTACTGAGCGTAAAATTCGCCTAGAAAAACCACAACAGCCAAAAAATGACAGTTGGTTCTGCAACGCCCTCTAAAGGATACACAGCTAACTATAGCTGATGCAAAATGTCGAAAGAATATCGATGTTTTGCTTGGTCTAAAATCTGTCGTAAACTACAAATGAAGGTCATGTTGTGTCCGAGTATTGGTTTTCGCGTGCATCCATAGATTAAAACGTCCTGGTGAAACTGCGATGGGTGACCATGGCTTCGTTGCAGGTACAGTGGAAGTGCCGCGTACATAGCTCTGGTGGCAGCAGACCTGGGGATCCAGCCCGCCAAGTTACGCCAGTTTGCTGTGGAACAGATCAACTACATCCTTGGGGACAACAAGCATGATGGCGGCTGCTACAGTTATGAAATCGGTGAGTTTCAGTTTGCTTACATCGATACAAAGACTGTGCGTCTAAGGTGAAGTACTTTTGTCTTTCGATGTTGCCTGTTCAGAGTCAATGAAAATATTTTTCGGGACATGTCATTTTAGTAGAGCACACCCGTGTCATATTTACGGCTATGATTTACTAACAATTATAAACACATCATTTAAGTTGTGTGTTTTTTTTTTTTTTTTTGTGGCCCCTTTTTTTTTAAAAACAATTACTTTGTCCATTTTCTGCTTTCTGCCGCTTGGCGTCTCAACAATTTATCGGTATCCAAGCTAGGGCACGCTCGGTTGCTCGGGACGCTATGAAGCTATACAGGTTAAAGGTATCAGTGACTCATTCAATTCATATCTTCTTGGTCGTCCCCAACCTCTTGGTGTTTCTACTGTCTTGTTGTATGCTCTACTTTCTGGTGTCATTGGAGTCATACTCATTAAATGGTCAAATCATTTCAGTCTGTATTTCAATTAATTTAATTACACATTTGTTCCAATAGTTCCTGTAATTTCTTCGTTGCTCACATAATCTCATCTAGTTTTGTTCGTGGACTTTCTCAAACATCTCATTTATCATGTGGTTAGATTTTGTGGGAGTTTGCTTTCCCGTGCTCTTTAGTCAATGTTCACATCTGACGTTGATACCACAAGGTTGGTACAAAGATTCCATTTATATTTTGTCTTCTTGTGTATGGGAGTCGCCGTGGCGGAGAGGCTAGACGCTCGCCACGGATCGAAAGGTCGTGGGTTCGCCCCCTTGGCGGAGCCGGACTTTTTTTTTAAATGACCTTGGCTCCCAGGTCGACCCAGCCTATGAGTGGTCACCGGATGCAGTCTCGGGAAGTAAAGGTGGCTAGTGTGATGCTGATCACATCACCCATCTTGTGCCGATTGGTCTATAAAATATAAGTCTAACCCTATCTTATCTGCCCTATACGCCTAAAGACGTGGGAACGGGTCCTTCACTCTTCTTATCTACATTGGGATAGCCAGGTGTTTCAAAATGTGGGTCAGTTGATAGGCCACATTGTTGACCTGTTGGTTTCGTGCTTCCATCTGTCTATTTTATCATCATATGTAATGATGCTTTTGAAGTATTTGAAGTACTGAACTTAACCTTGTATCCGTGTGTCGATCGTTCAATGTTCTTTTGCTAACCACACGACTTTTTTTTTTTAATGTTTATTTTTCAAATTATATCTGAGACAGCTGTCATGTAGTTGATTGATGTGCTCCAGTGGCTGATAACTTGACTGGGAAATATGCATCGGTCGTGGACGACAAGGAGTTGGTAGAAATTACTCCTGTTCATTCCCAGATAGTTACATTTGAAATCACGTGATTTAGCCTTGTCCGTCACATTAATGATCATCATCATCATAAACCACTTCTGCCGTTAAGCGCCGTGTGGAGGAATAATTTGCCATCCAGTGCACGTTGGGTGCCACTGGCTATTGTCATGCCGTGAAGGTGTAGAGTGTCTTTAATGTTGTCGATCCATGTTTTCCGCGGCCATCCTCTTGCAGCTGATCTTCTGAGATGTAGTGCTTGTGATGGTATTTGATCTTGCGGCATTCTAACAAGATGGCAAAACCACTTGATCTGCTGTTTCTCGATGAATCAAGTACAAGGTGTCGTTCCCACAATTTGCCTGATAGTTTCATTATTCAGGTCACATTAATAGCGACTGCAATAACACAATTTAACTTTTGTTGTTGTTTCAGGCAGCTTTGCCTTAAAACAATATTCCGACACAGGTGGGGTTTAATTGATAACTGCCTGGTAGTTAAGAGCTAACTACCTCTCTTTGTTGTCGTGCTCTGTCTGAAGCTGTTAGGCGTCGCAGGCACGGCTAATGATCCGTTTCCGGGGTAATGCGCGCTACACTAGCTTGCTGCGTGGTGATATTGTTGAGTTTCAGCAAGTTGTTAATTCTGTTTATCCATGTTCCTCTTGGTCTTCCTCTGTAGCTCAATGTTTCTATTCTCATGTTGAATGCTTTTGCAACCGGTCTTACTGGGTTAGTTCTGACTTTATGCCCAAATCATTTCAGTCTTTGTTTTTCAATAAATCTAATTACAGGTGTTGTTTCCACTATTCTAATATCTTCGTCTCTTTTATGGTCTCTTTTTGTTATTTTGACTGCATTTCTCAAACATCTCATTTCACATGTCTCTTTTTGTTATGTTGACTGCATTTCTCAAACATCTCATTTCACATGTCTCTTCTTGATATGTTGACTGCATTTCTCAAACATCTCATTTCACATGTCTCTTCTTGTTATGTTCACTGTTTTTCTCAAACATCTCATTTCACAAGTCGTTAGTTTCCGTTCCTGTTCTTTTGTTAATGCCCAGGTTTGGCATTGGTAACACACAATGATGGTAAAACGATAGCGTTGATTTTTGTCTGTTTCCATTGGTATTGCTGGGTGTTTCAATACTGGGGAAGTTGACAGGTTAACAGTTTTGGCTTGTTGTATTCTGGACTCGCTCTCTCTGTCCAATCTCCATATGATGTGAAGATTCTTCCAAGATCTTTGAATGGTCGTTAATTTTTATGTCGATATTTTGATCTTCATGTTGTTCTTGAGACAGCTGTTATTAAGTGTATTAATGTGTTTTTGTAGTTGTTCGGTTTTACCATACAACCTTCACTGATCGTCGGGAAAGAGCAGCTATACAGCTGGGATATACAAACTAAAAACAACATAGAAGGGAAATGATGTCAGCACAGTTTGACAACTAGGGTAGAAGGGAAACGACTAAATAAGACGACAAGGCGCCCACAAGGCTTTCCCGTCTGGGTTCCTGGACCAAGTCTAGGAGAAAGGGTCAGAAATATAGACCCGATACCCTCTAACATGTCGTACAAGGCAACTAATTAGGGGTGTCCCGCCGTCGTCAAAGTACATCTGCCTGAGGAGGCAAAGAAACAATAGTCTGCACACACCAAGCCAGATTTGTAAAATATATGTGCACGCAAAACTCAAGTTCTGGAACAAGATCAACGACCAGAAGTAGATGAACAGTCAGAACTTTCCGCTGGAGTTAACAGCCGATAAACATGAAAAAAGAGGCACTGAGCATGACAGCCTAAATAAGACAGCAAGATACATTTTTTTTTAAATTATTGTTATTTAAAAAAAAAAAAGCACAAAGCCAAAGTCCAAATGAACGAACAACAATTACTTTCCGCTGGAGCTTACAGCTAGTGAACAAAGAAGAAGAAGAAGAAGAAGAAGAAGAAGAAGAAGAAGAAGAAGAAGAAGAAGAAGAAGAAGAAGAAGAAGAAGAAGAAGAAGAAGAAGAAAAAGAAGAAGAATGGAAGAGCACAGAAAAGCAATGCATAAAAATAATTACGAGTGATTGTTCATCTCCAGGATATGGATCCAAGTACCCACTGCGCCCACATCACAGTGGAGCATCATGCCCCAACCGTCCAGCCAGCTGTGACTTTGACCAGCTAGATGCCCCGGGCCCCAACCCTCACGTGCTGACAGGAGCTGTTGTAGGAGGCCCCGACTCCAATGACAACTACAAGGATGACAGAAACGACTACGTGCAAAACGAGGTAGCTCTAGATTACAACGCAGGATTCCATGCAGCCCTCGCTGGCATCGCTCATCTCCAGTCCACCAACCAGATGCCAACCACTCATAACAAATGCCCATGTAGCCAGTAACAATGTCATATTATAGTCGAGTCTACTTAAGTCGAACTCGGATAAGTCGAACTTCGGTTTAAGTCGACATGACCAGCTTGGTCCCGGCAATTGTCTCTATTGTGTGTGCTGTCTGGATAAGTAGAAATCCTGATAAGTGGAAGCATTTTCTTAGGTCCCTGAGACTTCTACTTATCCAGACTCAACTGCATGGGTAATAAATGCATAATAGTTCGGTCGTTCACATGTGTTATGTTTATATGTTGTTCTTGGTACCGTTATGCCTTTCTAGACGATAGTGTTATATTCTGCTCTGAGGAGGCATGGTACTCACAGCCCATGGCGATGGTGAGTGTGACTAGCAAGACCCGTTCGTGTTAAGAAGAATATTCCACAATTATAGTATGGGATTTCAAGGCCACTGTTGTTAATATTTATGTTTTGTTAGTTTCTTTCTCATAGGCTCAGCTCTCAACCTTTCTGCAATAATAAAAGTAATGTAAAAGTAAATGACCCTTTTCCACATCTTTTATGCGTATTGGGTATATAGGGCTAGACCTATATTTTATAGACCAAACGGCACTTGGCGGGTGATGTGGTCAGCATCACACCGGCCGCCTTTACTTTCCAGGAATGTACCTGGTATTCACTCAAGGCTGGGTCGACCTGGGAGCCAAGGTCATTTTGGAAAAAGAGTCAGGCCTCTGTCAGGAACCGAACCTACGACCTTCCAATCTGCAGGCGAGCATCTAGCCGCTAGACCACGGCGGTTCCCTTTCAACAATCATTTCTTTCTTTATTCCTAATTCTTTTCTGATTTGCCCAACCACGCAACATGGTCTGCTGCATTTTGTACTCACAACTCTAACGCAATACATGTATCATTCATATCCCGCTTCCAAACATCTTTATAATGTAATAGTCATCTTCTACCCATCTGTAATTCACCATAGGGGATGTCTTTAGGGACCCCGCCACATGAGCCTTCGTAGACTGAGCCTTGAGAAAACTGTTGTGATACCCACTCTTTCCAATACCTCAGTGTTTGTGATCTTGTTTAATGTTAATAATTACGAATCGACATCACAGCACTAGGGACATTCACATAAGCGCTTCATCCCCATCTTCAGCAGCAAGTGCAGAGATCCAATTCCAATAGTACTAAGAGCAGTCTAATTGTATATCCATCGCACCTTTCTCTTGAGTGCTGATCGTCAACCAGATTCCCTGGTCACTGTTCACAATACCATTCTCTTCAGACCATGATGATCCACAGTACCATTCTTTTCAGACCATGATGATCCATCTGAGCATCCGCAGTGTTCACTGGCCTTTAAAACATCTAGCATGTATCAATTCACCATCAAGTTGTGCAGAACAGCCAGTCTGTCTGCCTGCTCATTTCCTAATACACTGGTATTTCCTGGGGGAAACACCAAAGGACGTTAACTATCCAGGACCTCTGAAGCAATGCTCGCCATTCTTCCTATCGGTCTCCATCTTTCTCAACATGCTCAGTGAGTTGGTTACAATTACGAAATGTGTGTATAGCTGATTCTCAAGCCAGTAAAATGCTGCAGTGACTGCCTCCACCTCCATTCTCAAACTAGATGTTGTGGTGTTCTATGCCAGCCTTTGTCACACTAAAGGACATTCATTTACATTTGCTAAGAGTCCCCATGATCTTCATCTGCCCCTCAACACACAGCCATCTGTATAGTTTATCACATCACCTGGGCGAGAATTGTCGGGAGTCAACTGTCCAACTTCTCATTCTGCAGCACACGCTGGCCAGCCCTGCACTCACAGCCCAGTGTGATCAGAACCCTACATGTCTTGACTTTTGTTGGGACATTCTGACCCACTACTTTCCTTGGCCAATGTTTCACACCTACACACATATCTAACTGTCTCTTCAGCTTGCGCCATCCAAGACCTCCCCCCTTCCTCTTTTCAGTCTCTGACCTGTAGCTTTGTCTAGGACTTCATGCAAGGAGTTTCTAATCTGTGGCTAGTCTGAGATATGATTTAGCTGGCAGCACTTTCAGCCTATCTGTAATAGTCAGCTTTGCAAGTATTTATCACATACATACTACTAGGGTATCTCTAATACATCCCAGAATTACCTTCATGGCTTCTTTCTGGGAGTGTTCAAGTTTCTTCAGCTGACACTTTGACATGACAAGCATTCCAAGTCCATAATCTATCACTGACAGGATAGAATGCTGGAAAATTGTGAACAACATTCTTTGTTTTAAGTGCACTGAGTCCTTTTTTGCACTTTGCCGCAACTGCCTCCACATGATCCCTGAAGGATAGGCTTCCGTACATCATTTTAAAAAATGTTTCCCTTTTTATTATCTCTTCTTTCTCTCTCTCTTAGAAGTTAATATCAATATCATGTCACTCCATTCAATAAAACAGTGACATAAATTCACTAATGCAAGCTGTCAATGACATTCACTTTCAATAGCTCCAATGTACTATTTTACCAGCCAACACCTATTAATTCATCAATTTAAGCAGCCAATATATTATATAATTATTTTAAAAATCAGCTTTAATTAATAAAAACAGGCCACCACCCATTCAATCCATCAATTCAAACAGGTCAAAACATGCTCTAACTGATTAATATACCATCAATCGTGATTAATTAGTTAATTAATTAAATCAAACCAGTACCATTAATGTGTGGAAGTTAAAAGCAATAACCATGAATTAAAATAGGTTAATCTTCATTAATTAAAACTGGCCAGCATCCTTAATTACATACACTGCATCAATACTTTATTACAATAACTTATTAATTAATTAATGCCCTCAGAGAAACGGTAAGGACAGAGGACATTGGGGCAGTGAATCCACATCACTCGCCAGAATGGCAGACTTGGGAATTAAGATCGGCACAGCAAAAAACGAGACGCACACCAGAAGACTTGTAATCAACATAGAACTGGTACTATTAGCCATCGGATGTTGGAGTTCCTACTAAGGGAAGGATCTGAGCACCTATGGACATGTTCGGAGTGCAATGATGATAACCTAACTAACTAACTAACTAACTAACTAACTAATTAAAATAATACACAATAATTCATTGACTTTTCTGAATGCAAGACGGTCATAAAAAAAGATGCTTTAACTCTTTTGTCCCAGCCTGTGCTAGATTAACCTATGCTGTCCCAGGTATTGTATGCATTAACTCTTTGAGTCCCAGGGGGTTTAGTTTTAGAAACCCACAAGAAGTAGTAAAGAGAGACATAAAATTGGCACATCTTGCATTCATCTGGCTTCTAGGTGCAAACCTATGAAGCGTACTGTGGGACTAAAAGAGTTAACTCAACCTTGCCCATATAATTTTCCAACCCCTCAATACACCATGCTGGAACACTTCTAAAACACAGAATCTCGGACAGCCATTTAGTTATCATGTTCAGACATTGATAGAACCTATTTGTTAATGGTACAATCGGAACTAAAACTCTCTGCTAGCTGCTGAAGATGGGGACAGAGCACTTATGGGGGTTTCACGAGTGCTATGATGTTGACTCTTAATTCAGCATTCAATAGGACATAAATAGTTTGCTATTTATATCTCTTTTGGTATTTAGCATATATCACGGCGACTCCAGTCGAGACCAGTCAAGGGGAAAGAACCCACTTCTTCCATAGGACAGCATCTACTTAATTCCGGACACATAATTGACACAGACAGTGCTTTCCCATAGAGTGTATTGCGGAGTGGGTTATTCTTTACTTTGCACAATACGGCATAATCGTCAGATATATCAACTTATTTATATCCTCCCACTGGGAGTTTGCTTCTTAAGCTACCCATCTATACATATAATAAATAAGGGTGGTGACAGTAGACAGCCTTGTTGTTCACCAGATGAAACACGGAACTAGTTTGTCATGCCTATAGCTCTATTGTTGTCTAAAAATTGTTCAATTACATCATACTTTTCCAACACTGACCACTCGGTGTACTCGCTCAAAGGATTTTTCTTGATCAATAAAAGCCATAATTAGTTCATTGTTATACTCTATAGTTTTCTCACTCATCTGTCACAACCTTTTTTTTTTCTGAAGCCAAATTGCGAACTATTTAGGAATTTGTCTTCTTCTTCATTTCCTCTTTTACCGCTGTGGGTGTCGAGGGAGATATAAGGTTCTGTTTCTAGCTCTTCTGGCCGCCTCGACTATAGGCACATCGTGCTGTTGTAGAATTTCTCTGATGTTATCCTTCCATCTTGTTCTTGGTCTACCTCGTGCTCTACGTCCTTCTTCTCTTTCCATGTATGCTTTGTATGGTATGGTGTAACAAGGCGTTCTCTCTAAGTGGGCAAACCATTTCACTTGCTGTCTTCGTATGTAATTTAGAATTGGTACTGTGCTGACTTTTTCTCTTATGATCTCATTCCTGATCTTATCTCTTATGGTCACTCCTACAGCCCTTCTCAGACATCTCATTTCCATGGTTACTAATTTTCTTTTATGGCTTGTTGTGAGTGACCATGTCTGGCACTGGTAGCACAGAGTTGGAATAAATATGCTTCGAATAAGATGTCTAATAAAGGAATTTGTCTAATCTCTATTAAATTAAATCATCAGACTCATCATTCTCAAAGTATTCCAACTTTAACTGGCAAACTTCTACACTGCCTCTTTCTATAGAACAAAATACTTCATGTTTCTGTCCGGCCTGCTGCCAAACGTGAGCGTCGAGGTTCTGTCCTTCCAGGCTTTCATTCAAGTAGCAAATCTGAATATTTTTCAGCCCATTTGAGATGATCTCCCTGGTGATGCCTTTCAAAGCTGCAGGATGAGCATCACTAGAGTCTGATGCCTTTTCTCTTTGGTTGTGCCCATCGGCATTAGTGGCTGGTGAGTCCTTGTTGGAACGTGAGTTTTCTGTGTTCCCATTCTCCATCCTAATAGCCGCATGAAGAGCATCAATGGAAAATCTGGCATAACTGGTGAAATTTGTGTGTTGGTAGTGATCTGTGTCTGACCAACTCACCTATGGAGAGACAGAGAAAAATAAAATTTTATTACAAACATTTGTAAATATTTAGATGTAGGTTTCCTGAACCTAAATAGTTATACACTACTAGTTTTTTTAACAGGATAATTAGCTTATCTCCCATCAACCTTCCTTAGAGGCCTCTGACAACACGCATGCCTGATTACAGCAGGGCTAATCAACTGGCAGCTCGTGGACTGAATCAGGCCTGCAGAGGCCTAGCAAGTGGCACGCAGGTCACTGCCAAGTGTATATTGCATTAATGATTTTTCTATACCGGGTCCCTGACCTCTGGTCCATGACGATACCCAGTGTCAACATTCTGGCCCCTAAACAGTCCCGGGTTACAGCATTAACTATTCTTGGCTAACCTCAAGTGTCTCAATAATACACTATCAATATCTATTGCCTCAATAAGACCGCTTGCCCTCTTTTGTAGCCCTAAGTTTTGTACCTGGTGTCACTGTCTGGTAAAAATTCTCTTAGTTAAGAGAATGGTATGTGTTAGGTTCTGTGAAATCTTAATCTTTCAACATTTACTCCAGTAGACAATAGTTTATATCTCATTGTGTTTTCTGTAGCGATAATAAATCCATTGCCGGCTTTTACCAGGAGCTGATAGATTACCAACAGAAATAATTCAAACAGCAAGTGAAAGCAGCATCAGATGGCTTCACAGAATATTTAATGCAGCATGGGTACAACAAACTGCCCCTATTGATTGGCAACATGCAATAGTTATACCATTGTTGAAGAACAAAGGAAGCAAACGAGAATGCGGTCAATACCGAGGCATCTCTCTTTTAAGCCATGTTGACAAAATGTATGCCAAGATAATAGAAACAAGACTGAGACCAATAATAGAACCATAGCTGGCAGAAGAACAGATGGGATTTAGGAGAAATAGAAGCTGCACAGATGCAATCTTCACACTTAAACAGTTAATAGAAAAGAACATTGAATACAATAAGAACTTATTTGTGGCCTTCGTAGACCAGGAGAAGGCATTTGACAGAGTGGACAGACAATTATTATGGAAAGTAATGGCAAGATATGGAGTTAGCGAACACCTCATCGAAGTGTGCAAAAGTTTATACAGGGATTGTAGAAGTGTAGTTAGAATAAATCAGGGAACATCTCATCCATTCACAGTAACATCTGGTGTAAGACAGGGGTGTGTCTTATCACCACTGCTGTTTATCACCTACATCGACAGTATATGCAAGAATGCCAAGCCCATGAATGAAAATGTTAGTAAGATCAACGAATTACTCTTTGCAGATGACCAGGCCTTGATAGCAGATACAGCCATGAAATTGCAACAACATCTAACATTGATGAATAAAGAATGTAAAACAAATAATATGAGAATCAACACTGAAAAGACAGAAGTAATGTCAATAGGAAAAAACAAGACAGATCTAAACATAGCAATAGAGTGAAAAGGTATTAAACAGGCATCTGAGTTTAAATATCTGGGAACTACATTTACCGAAGATGGGAAATTGGATAAAGAAATTGACATTAGATGCAGTAAAGCTGGCCAAGTATTGGGACAGCTAGCCCCCCTCTTACAGCATAAGACAATCCCAATCAGCACAAAGAGACATCTTATTCAAAGCATATTTATTCCAACTCTGTGCTACCAGTGCCAGACATGGTCACTCACAACAAACCATAAAAGAAAATTAGTAACCATGGAAATGAGATGTCTGAGAAGGGCTGTAGGAGTGACCATAAGAGATAAGATCAGGAATGAGATCATAAGAGAAAAAGTTGGCACAGAACCAATTCTAAATTACATACAAAGACAGCAAGTGAAATGGTTTGCCCACTTAGAGAGAATGCCTTGTGACACCATACCATACAAAGCATACATGGAAAGAGAAGAAGGTCGTAGAGCAAGAGGTAGACCAAGAACAAGATGGAAGGATTACATCAGAGAAGCTCTACAACAGCACGATGTGCCTATGGTCGAGGCGGCCAGAAGAACCAGAAACAGAACCTTATATCTCCCTCGACACCCACAGCGGTAAAAGAGGAAGTGAAGAAGAAGAAGACAATAGTTTTACCTAGAGTGCTTTGATGTTGGCTCAAAACTTTCGGTCCTGAGATGCCAACATAGCTTTGATGTTGGCTCGAAACTTTCGGTCCTGAGATGCCAACATAGAGGCTTCGCAAATTTATTAGTGACCTGTGTAAACTAATACTTTTTCAGGAATTACCAATTTCAAGACCTGTTTATGGCTTGAAAGAGTTAAATCAATCTTCTTCTCCGCGTTCACCAGCTGTACACTCTGGCGGAAAGTTCTGGTTGCTCGTCCACTACTGAACTGCAGTCCTGCCCCAGAACCTGAGTGTTGCGTGTGCATCAGTTTTACAGATCTCATTCTCTTGAATACAGATTGTTGGTTCCCTGCCTCTCCGGCAGATGCACTCCGACTTCAAAGAAGCTCCCCAATTAGTCGACTCTTACGACATGCTTTTGGGGAGGCAGTGGGTCTATTCTTGTTTTCCCCTACAATGGGGCCTCGGAACCCACACGGGGGAGTCAATTAATCGATCAGTCAATCAATGGGGAAACTTGATGATGACATGGCTGGTCTCTAATGGCTGTTCAATCATGACCTTTCTGTACTACATTAGAGAAAAGTTAATCCCATAGCATACACTGTGGTTGGGAGGTGATGTCTCAGGTTTTCACATAATCTAGGCCATGACATTAGCTGGGATGGCCGGCTCTTTTCCTTATCAGGTTTCTTTTCCAGAAAATTCTAAAAATGATCCAGTGCCCAATTTTTCCCTGTGTGTTTTCCTGTGTGTTTCCCTGTGTGTTTCCCTGTGTGTTTCTCTGTGTGTTTCCCTGTGTGTTTCTCTGTGTGTTTCCCTGTGTGTTTCCCTGTGTGTTTCCCTGTTTTCCTGTGTGTTTCTCTGTGTGTTTCCCTGTGTGTTTCCCTGTGTGTTTCCCTGTGTGTTTCCGTGTGTGTTTTCCTGTGTGTTTCCCTGTGTGTTTCTCGGTGTGTTTCCCTTCTGAGGTAGGGATACTCAGTATCACTGCAATGTGAACTTGATCCTAGACAACCTTTCTACCATGTCTACTGTAAAGGTGAAGCCGGGAGATGTGAACCAGCGTCATTGCACACGGTTATAAACCATAAGTGCCCTGCCACCAGTACCGACAGCTGATAAAAAAAACTATTTGCCTGTGTCGCCGTCTGCACGGAACTCCGTAGCTACAGTGACGTTCCTCCATTTACCCTAGAGTGTTAACTCTGGTACACATTTCCTAGAGGTTAGGTGAACCCTAGCAACCATCCTGTTTCACACACAGGCCGTGCTCTGCGAGTCGCAGGTGGATTTGAAAGCGTGTGTCCTATCGACTGCGCTAATGCAGCCCACTGTCCACTGTATCATCAATTAGTTCACCACCAAGAGGAGAAGCAGCCAATCTCTCAACCTACTCATTACCCAGCACACCAGATAATTTGGACAAAAAAAATCAGTGACATGCTATTGATCTCAGTCTTATCTAGCAAGCTCTTTTCATCATATTGAAAACAAATAAAATAAAATTTAAGATAAGCACTAAATGTTTTCTACCGAAAAAAAATTACATAGTTTAAATTTGAGATATTAACACACGTGCATGCACACACACAATACTCAGTGGATGAAATATGAAATATACAAAAAATGTTATCTGCAAAAAAAAAAAAAACTAAAAAATAAAATATTCTTTGAAAAAAATACATTTCTCTAAATCTTTCTATTATTTTAGTTGAATCTAAGATAAGCATTAGAGGTTACCTGCAACTGGTGCTTGTATGTGAGGGAGGGTCGATCAAACCCTCTGATTATGAAGCCCTTGTCCATACAACCTTTCCCTTTATACTTGTCCTTGAACCAGTCTGGCAGGGGTGAAGGTTTCCGTGTAGCAGTGTCGATGGACACTGACTGAGTCACACATTTCCACAAGGGAGCTGTATTCTCGTTGTGAACATAAAGCTCAATTACGTAAGACACAGATGAGTTTCCAACATTTCCCAAGGAGAATCTGGCATCAAGAGGCCATTTTGGAATGCTGGAGTCATACAGTTTTCGGGACATGGTGTATTCTGCTGACGACATAAACATGTATCTGTCACTGGTAACTCTTGGCCAGTCAAGGAATACGTCTCCCGTCACCGGGTCAGGATGATGGAGAATGTATGTTCTAGCTGCCATCGCAGTTTTCATGAGGCTGATAATATTTGCATTACCTGAAAAATATAAAATGAAAACAAAATGGCCTTTTTTTTAACCCCTTTTATTAAATAGTAATGTGGTTTCCTACGCCAAGACGTGCAGTTTTACAGCTATTTGGGTAGTCAGGTAGATAAAGATGGAGGAGGGGGGGGGGGGGGGGGGAACTGTCAGAGATATTAAAATACGAATATAAAAGGCAAGAGCAGCATTCATAGCACTAAGGAATTTGTGTAGGTCAAAAAAAAATTTAAACTAATAAAAAACTTAAAATTTTTAATTCTTTACACTTATAATTGTTTATTCTTATGTCAAAGTCAAATCAGTCCTGTTGTATGGAGCGGAAACATGGAGAAATAAAACAATAAACTACAAACATTCACTATGTGGTGTCTGTGTGGAACAGAGGATAGTAGATGGTATGACAGAATCCTTGCCAGTGTATTTATATACCAACTGACACTCGTTTCAGATGTCCAAACTTCCTCCGAAGTCGGAGTACATCTGCCGGAGAGGCGGGGAACGAAAACTGCAAACAAATAAGCCAGTAAAACGGATGTACACGCAAAACTCAGGTCAAGGTAAAAGCCAAAAGTCCATTTTGGACAAACAACCGCGACTTACCGCCGGAATTCACAGCCGGTGAACAAGAAGAAGAAGATGTCCAAACATAAGTATTAGCTGTATCTCAAAAGGTGCATACTACAGTAAGATTTACATAAATAAAGCACACATAAAGTGCATCCTTTATAACTGAAGTACAAATTTGGAAACAATCAAATGCAACTGCCTGCTTTACCAGGACAGCTGCAATGTCAGAATCATTTCTTTCTATTGACAGAGTTCAGGATGGGGGTAACGATTCAAGGCAGCTTTAAGAAATCTTAGCGTTCTGCTATTGGATGACATGTGAAGGATTTTAAAGGCGTTGTCCTTGGTTAAAATGTGTCAGTATTTTAAAAGATGGTTTGCTTTTGTAGAGGGATGTCTATATGGTCGCTGTTCTCATTCTGATTTTTATTTTGCATTTTTCCAACCCTTACTGGAATATGCTCAGCAACTAGTTTACTCAGGCGTCAAACAGATCTGCCTACATAAGCAGCTTCACAGCTGCATTTAAAACAGGTAAAACAGGCAGTGTGATTTGATTCTTGTTGAATTTGTACTTCACTTATAAAGGATTCATTTATTTGCTTCATTTATGCATTTGTTACTATAGTATGCACCTGACGAGATACAGCGAAATATGCCAGGCAATAAATTGTGCAGCTTACCTATGAAAAAATTAAGACCTGTGAAATGACATGCCTGAGAAGAGCCGCCAACTCAACAAACGAGACACAGTTAGAAATTGATATTATCAGACAGACTGTAGGAACAACACCATGCAACAAATTCACTGAGAATCAGAAGATAAAATGGTTTGGTCAACAAGAAAGAATGCAGCGAGAACAACTAACTACCAATGCAAAGCACTAAACATAAAAAGATCTGAAGTTGAGCAAGAGGCGGTCTTGGAGAAAATGGATTGATGACATTAAAAAGCTTCTACATTGACATGCAATGACAATAACCATTACTGCACACTGAGCAATGGATTACAAGTTGATATGTGTGTCACTTTACACAGACATTTGGTTACCCACCCAATCAGGGCAGTAAGATCTTGATCTGAGTCACAGTTGTACAGTCCAGACCAACTGGAGTTTGAACTAATTTGCAGATGATTTGGTATACGACTGCTTTTTAAAGAGCTAGGAGTGTGGTGTTGATCCCAGGTAATGTCCCAAGAATGTAGATTTTTACAGAGCTAGGAGTGTGGTGTTGATCCCAGGTAATGTCCCAAGAATGTAGATTTTTACAGAGCTAGGAGTGTGGTGTTGATCCCAGGTAATGTCCCAAGAATGTAGATTTTTACAGAGCTAGGAGTGTGGTGTTGATCCCAGGTAATGTCCCAAGAATGTAGATTTTTACAGAGCTAGGAGTGTGGTGTTGATCCCAGGTAATGTTCCAAGAATGTAGATTTTTACAGAGCTAGGAGTGTGGTGTTGATCCCAGGTAATGTTCCAAAAATGTAGATTTTTACAGAGCTAGTAGTGTGGTTTTGATCCCAGGTAATGTCCCAAGAATGTAGATTTTAACAAAGCTAGGAGTGTGGTATGGATCCTAGGTAATTTCCAGAGAATATAGATTTTTACAGAGCTAGGAGTGTGGTATGGATCCCAGGCCAAGAATGTAGATTTTTACAGAGCTAGGATTGTGTACCCCCCCCTCCCCCCCCCACCCCTCCCAACTCTCCAAATGGGGCCCCAGAATCCACACAAGGATAAAACACATACAACTTACTGTAATTGTCAAAACTTTCAAGTGACAGGCCAGGAATAGTGAAAGTCACGACATAGTGGGGCTTATCTGTGACGTGACAGTTCCTGACATCCCAAAGAGACAAGTTCTTTCCTGAGAATGATCTGGTGAACACACATTTTTAAATCTCATTTGATGAAATATATCTAAATGTGACAAACTGTGTGATAAATCACAGCAACAAATTATGTGATCAATCACTATGAGTAACTATGTGACAAATTACTGTAACAAATCAGTGAGACTAACTATGTGATAAATCACTGTGACAAACCATGTAAAAAATCACTGTGACAAACTATGTGACCAATCATCGTGACAAACTATGTGACCAATCACTGTGACAAACTATGTAACCAATAACTGTGAAAAACTATGTGACCAATCACTGTGACAAACTATGTGACCAATCATTGTGACAAACTATGTAACCGATCACTGTGAAAAACTATGTGACCAATCATTTTGATAAACTATGTGACCGATCACTGTGACAGACTATGCGACCAATCATTGCGACAAACTATGAGACCAATCATTGCAACAAACTATGAGACCAATCATTGCGACAAACTATGAGACCAATCTTTGTGACAAACTATAAGACCAATCATTGCAACAAACTATGAGACCAATCTTTGTGACAAACTATAAGACCAATCATTGCAACAAACTATGAGACCAATCATTGTGACAAACTATGAGACCAATCATTGTGACAAACTATGAGACCAATCACTGTGACACACTATGTGACAGGCCATGGTGACAAACGATGTGACCGGTCACTGTGACAAACTATTTGTTGTCATGGTGACACATTATGTGACCAATCACTGTAACAAACTATGTGACTAATCATTGTTACAAACTATGTGACTAATTATTGTTACAAACTATGTGACTAATCATTGTGACAAACTATGTGATCCATCATGGTGACAAACTATGTGACTAATCATTGTTACAAACTATGTGACCAATCATTGTGACAAACTATGTAACAAACTATGTGACTAATCATTGTGACAAATTATGTGACCAATCATTGTGACCAATCATTGTGACAAACTATGTGACTAATTATTGTTACAAACTATGTGACTAATCATTGTTACAAACTATGTGACAGGCCATGGTGACAAATTATGTGACTGGTCATTGTGACAAACTATTTGACCGGTCATGGTGACACATTATGTGACCAATCACTGTGACAGTGTGACGAGTATCACGCCGACCGCCTCTACTTCCCGGGACTGCAGCCGGTTGGCACTTAAGGCTGGGTCAACCTGGGAGCCAAGGTCATTTTTGAAGAGAAGTTGGGCTCCGCCACGACCTTCCGATCCGTGGCGCGCGTCTAGCCACTCTGCCACGGCGACTCCCAGGGGGATTAGGGTTAGTGTTAAATTAACAGCGACTACTACTAAAATGAACAAAGAAAACACACAAAAAAGATTGCACAATTTATTGCCAGGCATTTTTTGCTGCATTTCATCAGGTGCCTACTATAGTGACAATTACATAAATGAAGCAGATAAATGAATCCTTTATAACTGAGGTAAAAGTTAAGACATCTACCTGTTTTTGCTGGCAGCCTCAATGTCAGAACCATATCTTTTTGTATACAGAGTTCAGAATGCAGGCGATGAATAGCTGCAGCTTTAAGACATCTCAGTGTTCTGCCACTGGCTGACATATTCAGGATTTGAAATGTGTTTTCCTTGGTTATGGTATGTCCAGATTTTAAAAGATGGCATTCTATTGTGGAGGGATGATCTTCACAGCTGGTAGTCTCATCTTAAATATTATTCTGGATGGATTTTTTCACCCACCCTGGCATGTGCTCAGCAACTTGTTTTTTCAGGCATCGGTCAGTTCTGCCCATATAAAATAATAGCCTGATGTTGCAAAATTGTATTTTCCATTTAAAAAAATTGGATCTAAAGACATCTCAGCAGTGTTTATTTCGGTTTAAGTCATTACATACCCTGAAATAAACATTGGGGGGGGGGGGGGGGTACAGAAACGGGTATCAGAGCACTTCTGGTTTGAGTGAAGGAATCAATGAGCAGTCAGGCTGAGTTAACTCCTGCAGGATCTGATTTTATCAACTGCTGTTACTGTTACACTCATCGCCTTTGAATAGTGACTGTTGTCTAGTAATTAATTAGTATACTATAATTATTACTATTATATAAGTATAAGAACATGTTTACACAATAATATATGTTTATGGACGAACCTTATTATTAGTAAACGTTAGTCTAACTTTGAATACAGTCTTCTGTGTGCCAGACATATTGAACATAATCTGATTTGGACTTTGGCATCAATAGTGAATAGTAATTAATAGTCCAGTCAGTGGTGTCCCGGACACTGTCCGCCACACAACAGTTCAACACCATGAAGTTAATTCAAACAAACATTATAAAACTAAAATTAATTGGATCATCGATCGTAATTGTCTAACCGTTTCTTATATTTCTCTTCTATTATCTTTTTCATCCACAAATGCATGATCACTCATGACTGAAATAATTTGTGGGAGTAAAACAAGAATGAAACAGACAAGAGATTTTAGAGCCATACCTGGTGTTGGACATGTTGCAGACGATCGTACGAGGCCACAGTCGAGGCTGTTTCGGAACTTTGTATTAGAGATCTTTGGCGGCTGGAAAATAGGATTGGTGGTCTGTTTCCGTTGTCTAGGACGCTGGTGAATATTTCTTTTCTTCTGCAGCAGTTTTTAAAGTGGTGAGAAATTATAGGGAAGAGAAAAAGGGGATAAGAAAGAACAAATAGTTTATGTTAGCTTTACGAAATCGATCACAATAAACAAACAAAAGACGTTGCGGCGATGAGCCTTCATCAGCACACACAGAACAACACAGTACACAAATATGCTATCGACAGCTTCTGCTCCGTTTGTTGTTACTGTTGCTACAGTTATGTGTCTGTATGTGTGGTGTGGGTTCGTGTACAACTACTTCCGTTTTGTCAATTATCTATGTGTTCTCGTGCTACATGCTTATCTGTTTTTCTTACTCAAAGTCAAGGTTCCTGACTCGAGGAGAGTCGATTGGTCCTTTTATTTGCACACACCAAAAACATTAATTAAAATAAGTATCAGAACTAGCCAGCTTTATGATAAAACACAATCCAAGATGACAAAGCCACTGCTGCGGCTAAACATCCTTCATTAGCATATAACAATACTGCCAATTTTACAACTACGTTAAGGACTACGCATAAACGAATTAGCTGTCTTGGAGACTGATGTCAACTCCTCATCGAAAGACCCATGCAAGTCTGAAAACAACGGTTGTCAGTTATCCTCAGGACACTAGCTGACATTGATAGGTAGTATGGCTTGTACAGTGTAGAATGGCGTCTAAATTTTTCACCCCATTGCACTAACCTCTTGATATATGTTATTGCATTTTTCTCTCTGGCTGTGTCCTCGATTCCCTGCGTTACTTCTGACGCTGCCACGGATATAACCGCCGCCTCCAAATGCATTCGCCATGGCAGCAGAAAAGCTGGCACACGTGAGATGATCAGACTTCAATAAACATTTTCCTGAAAATCGCAAAAAGGATCTCGTCCGTGGATTGGTAGACAGCATCAGAAAATCGCACTTCACCTCCCTCACCTGGATTTACACATCTTGACATGACTTGGTTCTTTAAAAAAATGTTATCAACGAGCGGAGCAACTGGCAAATAATGTGTTAGGAAAGAGAGGTTGGGGGGCGGGGGCACATGGAATGGATTGAAAAAATCAACGTCAAAAATTATTGCTCCAACACCTTCGATATCAGAATGAGAAGTATGGGAAGGATAGGTCCAAAATACTGCCCTAATACCTTTGATGTCATGATAGTTAGTAAAGTAAGTAAAGTAAAGAACAATTTTCCATGTCTTTAGGCGTATATGGCATATAGGGCTAGACCTATATTTTATAGACCAATGGCAATAGGCGATGTGGTCAGCATCACGCCGGCCGCCTTTACTTCCCGGGGCTGGCCCCGGTACCCACTAAAGGCTGGGTCGACTTGGGAGATAAGGGAGCGAACCCACGACCTTCCAATCCTTGGCGAGCGTCTAGCCGCTCCGCCACGGCGAGTCCCGTATGTCAGGACAGGAGTCATCATAACTAGTATCGTTTAGGGACAGTCGGTAGATTTATCTTGGGAATGAGATGAAATCTGCATCTGAGGACTTAGCGTGTATGAGAATGTCAAAGAGACTTGGAAGTTCCAGCTCTGCTCTCTCTTACTGCTCCACCACAGATAGTTAGAATGTTTTCCGACTCAATGTGTGTGAACCCCTTCCTCAGAAACAGAAACATTTTTTACCTGTATCATGTCTACGATTGTCTTTTCTGTCGCCGCCGTCCACACGTATCCCCCCTGAATCTTCATACAGTGATGTAAGCAATGTCCTAAGGTAGACGTGTTTGGCCTCTAATGTCAATTTCGGAAAAGAATATTTCCACCTCGTTCAACCAATATATTAGAGAGGAAGTCAATAAGTAAGTCACAAATGTTTTTTTTTTTTAACTCAAGACGATGACAACTTGAAAACCATTTTTGTTTACACATTCACTGTCTCTTTATTTTTCGACACCATTTCCTCTACCAACATGTATGCACTTGTCCCATCGTTATATCAGCACTCCTACACCTGCTGCATAGAACTGCAAGCTTTGTTTTCTAAACCACATTTTCACCTTACATTCAACTTATGCGTCATTCGCGAAATGTCTCCCGCCAGCGTGGGTTTTCAGTGGACCACAAAGATCGGGTTTGTAAGGTGAATGTTTTAGAAGTTCACAGCCTAGATGGTTAATTTTCTTGTGAGTTAGCCGAGCTGTATATGGTCTGGCATTGTCATGAAGGAGCAGTACTCCTCTAGTCAGCAGGCCTGACATTAATTTTTACACCCAGTTATGCACCGCTTAAATGAATATTTTTCAGCATTTCATTATGAATGTCCTTTGCCAGCAGCCCTTTTGCCCCCCCCCCCCCACCTTTTCCCTTTTCAAAAAAAAAAAAAAACCGCACAACAGCACGTTGTTCTTTGAGGGTTCACTCTGTAAGTACGATCGCCATTTTTTTTCTATATTGCGAATGCGCATGCAAAACCTAGCGTCACCTGACGAACAGAGACATAACGTTTTACGTTGCTGTCACCCAATGACACATTTAGAAACCACCAGCTACATTTTCCTTTTATTCAATAGTCATTTGAAACTTACTTATTGACTTCCCCTCATATATATATATATATATATATATATATATATATATATATATATATAATATATATATATATATATATATATATAATTACCCCGGCTTTGTGTTCGCAGAGGAGAAACTTTATAACTTGCCCTAAGTGGGAATGATCACAGACTGACTGTCAGACCTCCTTGTTTTCCTCCATGCATAATGTTACCTCGCTCAGCTTCTTTAAAAAAAAAAAACCTCCAAAACAAAAGTAACATGAAAACGTTTGGGACAAAGTTCGCTGCAGGAGCTGTGGAATCATAAGTCTATCTGGGCTTCTGTAGTAGACCAGCTGCCAGTGGACACTGAGCCAGACTTATAGGATTTGTTTCTGCTGGGCTGCTTTGGGGAAATGTTTCAGACAGAAATACTGGATAAATATTTGTAAAAAAAAAATGGCATCTTTTGTTAATTTACCTGTTTGATAATATCCTCACTGTTGTTTTTTTATTTTTTTATTTTGTTGGGGGGGGGGGGGGGGGGTAGAGAGGTGGAAGGGTGCTGTGGTTTTTGTTACTGTTTGTTTGCTATGTTTTTAAAGAAATTTCGTTTGCTATAACACCAGTCAGTCAGTAGCATGTTCTTTGCAGAACCTTGCACCCTTAACAACCCTCCGGAAAACTTCTAGATCACAAGCAAGATGTTCCGCGTCCGATACACCCATCTAGAGATCATCCACCACATCCTGCATCCATATTCTCTTTGGCCGTCCTCTTCCTCTCTTCCCAGGCATATGCCCATCCATTTTTGTTCTCTCTAAACTTTCGGGGCGTTTTAAGTGCTATAAAAAAAGATAAGTAAAAAGCAATAGAGCCATTTGTAAGTTAGTTTCCCATCTGGTGTATGCTCTTTTACTGATATAGTTTCCCATCGGGTTTATGCTGTTTTACCAAAATAGCTTCCCATCGGGTGTATGATGTCTTACTAATATAGTTTCCTATCGGGTGTATGATGTTTCACTGATATAGTTTCCCATCGGGTGTATGATGTCTTACTGATATAGTTTCCCATCGTGTGTATGATGTCTTACTGATATAGTTTCCCATCAGGTTTATAATGTCTTACTGATATAGTTTCCCATCGGGTGTATGATGTTTCACTGATATAGTTTCCCATCGGGTGTATGATGTTTCACTGATATAGTTTCCCATCGGGTGTATGATGTTTCACTGATATAGTTATTGACCAGTTAGTACTTGGAGGATGAGGAGGTCATGTTGGAATCGCGCCGGTGGTCTTATCTTTCCAGAACATGGCGGATAGAATTCAAAATTGCTGAGCAGGTGCTTACTTCAGAGTCAACGCAGACACACGCCACCCGCAGATACACGACACCCGCAGACACATGACACCCGCAGACACACGCCACCCGCAGACACACGCCACCCGCAGACACACGCCACCCGCAGACACACGCCACCCGCAGACACAAGCCACCCGCAGACACACGCCACCCGCAGACACACGCCACCCGCAGACACAAGCCACCCTCAGACACACGACACCCGTTGTGTGGTGAAAAGAAGAGAAAATGCAACCACGTAAAAAAAAAAAACGGAAAGTCGTGGGAGGCTCAGTCCGTGGAAATTATTAAGCCGGTGTGGTCTCTTAAGGACAAAGAATATGCTGAGGAATGGGCAAAAGTGATAACAGAAAGCGGAACGACCTTTTCTGTTTGCATCTGACTGACAGAAAATATTGACTAGAAAGTTAAGCCGCTGTTGAGGCAGAAGTGATTTTCGAGAATTGTCTACAGAGGGATGTTGTCGTTTACACAGATGGATCTGTAATTAGCCATGTGAGAAGCTCTTGGGCAGGTACGGTTCAGGTTGGAGTTATTTATTGTGAATCCAGATTCTGGTACTGTTGCTTTGAGCGCAAATAGTGTGACCATGGAGGTCATGGCAATGATCAAAGCAATAACATGGCTAGAGACACATATCTTTACAAGCGTATGCTTTCTCTGTGACTCAATATGCTTGGGAAGACAGAGATGGGCTAAGCCCGAAGATAGTGACTGGAGTCAGGACTGACACATATCAGTTTTATATTTGTGCCAGGGCACGCAGGCGTACAAGGAAATGAGTAAGCAGATCGGCTTGCAAATAAAGCTAATGTGGAGGACTCAAGAGATATGGACCAGGCTGATATTGTAATTGCTCTATGAGAAGTAAGACGTTGGCGAGACCCAAGTGATGACTGTGAATCTGCAGACATGACGACCAGACTTCAAGAAAAGCATGTTAGAAAGGGGTGTGGTTAGGCAAGACCACTATGCAGGAAGCCAAAGAAGAATAAGAAGTCACAGAATTGGTGACGGGAGCCGCTACACGCTGCGGGATTTACTAAGTAGGGGATCCGAGCACTTATGGACTGAATGGATCGACGTGAAGTGATGATAATCTGTCGACAAATTAGCTAACTATAATAAATAAGTAGGCAACTACAACAATGTGTGAAAGTGAAATATCTTACCGATTAACTCCCCTACGTTGTAGGGAACAGTTATGTGGAAGCGTATATTTTTGGTCCAGGACACTATGGGGTAAGAAGCAGTCGCCTTGATGCCATGGCTAGACGCTCGCCTGCGGATCGGAAAGTCGTGTGTTCGGGCCCTACGGAGCCGTACTTCTTTGCAAAAATTGCCTTGGCCCCCAGATCGACCCAGCCTTGAGTTGATACCGGGTATAGTCCTTGGAAGTAAAGGCGTCCGTGTAACGTTGACAACATCACCCGCAGACTGCCCATTGGTTTATAAAATATAGGTCCAGCCGTAAATGTCCAATACGACCGAAAGTGTGAAAAGGGGTTTAAAAAAAAAGAATGGACGAACTGGTTGGCTTGTTGGCATGGCAACGCTAGGCGCAGGAAAAGAATGGACCAGACCGTTGTTCTCAATGCTCTCGGAGAGACCGGACGAGTAGGTGATGCCGGAGAGAACGGTGAATAGGCAGATTGACAAGATTACAAGAACTTCAGGCCAAAATAGGTATATGGGGGGGGGGGGGGGGTAACCGCCACTGGGGTAAAATGTGTGTAAGTATATTATATATATGTATACACACACACAAACACACTCACATATATACAGATAAGGCCAGTAGGCACTCAAAGGCTCAGTTGGCAATTATATCGATGCATGATGCGACTTATTTCTCCGAAAATTTCCGGTTCCCCATTCCTATCTGCATTGATGTGGAAGTCTAGGATTCACGTGTTTTGTTTTTCATCCAGGACCTAACGAAATCAGCCGCCAATGATATTCTGATTCTCTCAACACGTTTCAAAGGGCTGTATAGATTCTGTATTGAATACACCAAAGAGCCTATTTAGTCCATACATAGAGCCAACAAGAAGAGGATGGAAAATGAAATACTACCGATGATGCGAAGAGACCAAAGACACCTGGCTGAATCGGATATGCACAGAGATTAGAAAAATCACGTAAAAGACTCAAATTCCACGCACAAACAGATAAGCATATTAACAGAGAACAAGAGACATAACATCAGTGGAGGGTTACAATCGTAAAAGGTGAAATATTAATGGGGCAAATTGACATAATTAGAAGATGGACAGAGTACTTCGGGGGATCTGTATGATGATAATAGACCAGAAGTATATTTGCAGGACAACAGTCAAGGCCCCACCAATATTGGCTTCAGAAGTTGAGGATGCATTGCATCACACGAAGAAAGGAAAGTCACCCGGGTCAGACAACATCCCTGTGGAAGCAATTGAAGCTTTGCGATATTTTGGGATATGACATTTTTAATAGTAGGTACATCCCTAATGTCATGTTAAAATCTATATTTATTGCTTTGCAAAAAGAACAATGCACTTTAAAATGTGAAGTCCAGCGCACCATAAGACTTATGAGCCATGTGACAAAACAAAGTTACTGAGAACAATTATGAGAAAAAGAGAAACAAGATTAAACCAGAAATTAGCGAAGAACAATGTGGATTTGTAAAAAGAAAGGGTACAAACAATGTTATATACATTCTCAAAACTCTTTGGGAGCGAGCTATAGAGGTAAAAACAAAACACACACCTTTACTTATACTTCATTGACTATACGAAGGCATTTGATTGTGTAAAAGCAACAAGAAATAATTAAACTACTGGAAAGGTTAAACATTGATGGGAAATATTTACGAATTATAAAGAACGTGTACTGACAGCAAACAGAAGCTCTAAGAGGTAATAACCCGCTGGGAACATCTCAGAGCAAAAAGAGGGGGTTTCAAACAAGGAAGCTACTAACACCTGATTTGTTTGCATTATACTGTGAATATATAATGAGATCTATATTGGATAAGCCAGGAATTGTGTTTGGTGAACATAACATAAACAACCTGCGACATGCTGATGACAGCGTCTTGATAGCGACAACTTAGAAAGAACTATAGGAATTGATAGACACGGTGGTGGTAGAAACTGATACAATCGGCCTCCGTTGGAATAATTGGAAAACAGAAGTAATGGTGATTTCCAAGAATAGAATAGTGCCTAAATGTATAATAATAGTCAAAGGCGTTATTTTGGGACAAGTACATAAATTTAAGTATCTAGGCACATGGATAAGATCCAATGGAAGATGTATCACAGAGATAAAGAATAGAATAGGACAGTTCAAAACTGAATTGTACCAAGCGAAGAACATTTTGTGCAGTCAATCAATGTAAATGGAGGTAGAATTCTCGCATACTAGACAGACCCAGTTTTAACATAGGGCTGGAAGCCTGGACAATTAATAAACAAGCCGAACAATATCTTGAGGCCTCGGAGATGTGGTTTTTCTGTGACAGCTAAGAAGAGCAACCTAGATGTTTTGAAAGAGGTGAATGCTCAAAGACAACTTATCACAAACATCAGAAAGAGACAGTCATCATGTTCTGGTCACGTCGTAAGAAAAAATGGAACATGTTGTGACCACTGGACATTAAGTTTAAGGAGAGACAGAGGAAGACAGCGAGAGAAGATTCTTGACAGGATTTCGTCAAGGCACTGATACAGGCAGTTGCGGATCGCAGATTGTGGTGAGGCATGATTGCCCTCGACAGCTGACAAGGCATTTAATGATGATTGTTCTCAGCCTGACAATTATCGGACACGCTTGGCAACAAGCTGAGAACACACTACTACAAAAATATTTCTAGACGGTTAACAGGCACACGCCGCGTTGATTTTATGGACATAGGGCAGGG